>JAGKTI010002694.1:37558-64320 GCA_018397915.1 Birgus latro | reverse complement strand
GTGAAGCAGCTCAAGGTTATGAAGGAGTCCATGGAGGATGTGCATATTGAGTGAGGAATGCGGAAGGGGAAAGAATACTCGAGTTTGGGGAGGCTATGGACATGATTGTGTGCAACACACATTTTAGGAAAAGAATGAGCCGATTGATTACGTACGAGTCCGGGGGAAATAGTAGTCAGATAGATTATTTTCTGGTCAGGAGGGTTGATAGGATATTAGTGAGGGATGTTAGTTATAGGAAGTGAGGAGTGTGTGCAGCAGCACAAACTCTTGATTTGTGACGTGGTGCTTAAGGAACGAGTGATGAGAAGGAGGACATATGTACCTAGGAGGAAAATATGGAAGCTGGGAAACCAATCAGTAAGGGATGCCTTTTATAGTGAGATGAGGAGAGTGGTGGCTGAACAGGAAGCCATTGATTGAGGCGTTAATGAACAGTATGGAGCCCTTAAGAACAACCTCTTGAGAGTTACCGATGCAAAATGCGGTTGGACAAGAGGCCCACCAAGACATAAAGTGACTTGGTGGTGGGATGAAGTTGCAGTTAAGGAGAAAAGAAGGCTTTTCCGGGAATGGAAGAAGGGTGGTAACAGGGAGGAGTACTTGGCTGCCAAGCGCAGGGCTAGAAGAGAGGTATACAGGGCGAAGTCTGAGTCACAGAGACTTTTACTTCATAATCTAAATCATGGAGAAAGGAAAAATATGATTTTTAGGGTGGCAATTCAGGTGAAGAGGGATAATCGGGACATTGTAGGTGAGCAGTGTGTGAAGAATGATGATGGAAGGTTTGTCGTGAACAGTGAGGATATTAAAGATGCATGGAGAGAGCATTATATCCGGTTGTTGAATGAAGAGTTTGACTGGGATAGAGAAGGTTTGGAGCCAGCTGATCCAGTGTGTGGCCCTTGGCCTTTGATTGACGCTGCTACTGTGAGTGAGGAAATAGGCAGGATGTGGGTGGGGAAGGTGGCAGGTGTGTCTGGGTTGACTGCCGAAGTGTTGAAGGCCTCAGGAGATATTGGGGTGAGGTTAGTCACTGACCTGATAAATATGATTATATATGAGTGTGTTGTCCCAGATGATTGGCTGAGGAGTGTAATTGTAAATGTGTATAAAGGGAAGGGTGATGCCTGGAAAGGGGAAATTACAGAGGTATAAAGCTCCTAGATCAGATAATGAAAGTAATGGAGAGAGTTCTAGAAGGTATGATTAGAGAAAGAGTGAATATCGATGAGATGCAGTTTGGGTTTATGCCAGGCAGGGGACCACTGATGCCATATTCATTGTTCGACAGCTTCAGGAGAAATATATTGGATAGAAAAGGGAATTGTATTTTGTTTTTGTTGATTTGGAAAAGGCCTTTGACAGAGTCCCTAGAGAGGTGGTGAAGTGGGCAATGAGAAAGCTAGGGTTAGAAGAGTGGCTGGTTAGGGTGGTTATAGCCATGTACGTGGGTGCTCGCACCCAGGTAAGAGTGAATGGAGTTTTGAGTGATGAGTTTTCCGTGAATATTGGTGTGCATCAGGGGTCAGTTTTGAGTCCCTTGTTGTTTATCATGGTGCTTGAAGCCCTCTCACATGACTTCAGAGATGGACTCCCATGGGAGATGTTGTATGCTGATGATTTGGTGTTGATTGCAGAGAATGAAGGGGAGGCTGAGGAAAGATTTAAGAAGTGGAGAGATGGTATGGGGTACAAGGGCTTAAGGGTAAATGCAGATAAAACAAAAATGATGATATCTAGGGTTGGTGGCGGTACAATCAGAGGAGGGGGAGAGTGGCCATGTGCAGTTTGCCACAAGGGTGTGGGAAGTAATTCCATCTTGTGTAGTGTTTGTGATAAATGGGTGCACAAGAGATGTAGTGGTATTAGAGGTAGACTGCGAGATGATTTTTTTTTTTTTTTTTTTATGTGTCCGACTCTGGGCATAGGCTTCACAGCCTGCTATCATGGCTCAGCAGTCCTCCTACATACCATACACCTCTACATGTCACCACTTCGGCGCTAACACCCACCGTCCATATTGAATACATGCTAGGGCTGTCTCATACAGGACTGGTGTATTGGTATTAGCGGGGGTATTTTTACGACATGTCGGCGGGTCTTCTGGTAGATCAGTAAAGCCTGATTTGCTGAATTTCAAATCCTTAAACTGTTCCCTGCCCCAGCGAGGATTCGAACCTGGGTCCGTGGGACCGCAGGCCACCTCTCTACCGATTGAGCCACTGCCTCCCCCATGTGTGCGACGTGTCGGGGAGAGCAGGTGGAGATTGTTAGGCGTGAGAGGGTTGAACTTGCAGGTGAGTCTCTTGAGTGTGTGGATGAGTTTTTTTATTTGGGAGACATGTTATGTGCCGGAGGTTGGGCTGGAGTTAGCTTGGTTGCTATGGTGAGAAGTGGTTGGAAGAAGTTCAGGGAGCTGTTGCCTCTCCTGACATTGAGAGGACTCTCCTTACGTGCTAAGGGGTCATTGTATGCAGTATGTGTGTTAGGAGTGTGATGCTGTATGGTAGTGAGACCTGGGCAGTAAAGGAAGAGGATATTCGCAGGTTTAAACATACAGAAATGACAATGATTAGTTGGATGTGCAGTGCGTCCCTGCGTGCAAGGCCTGGGGGGCTGGGTTTACGATGGAAGAGTTGAGAGGTAGGATGGGACTGGAGTGTATTGGTATTGTGATGAGGAGAGGTAGGCTGAGGTGGTTTGGACATGTGGAGAGGATGGGGGATGATAATTGGGTACAGAGGGTGAGAGGTGTTAATATTGGGGGAGGGGTTGGGAGGGGTAGACCAAGAAAGACATGGGACAAGGTCATTAAGTGTGACTTAAGGGTTAAGGGACTGAACAGGGAGGCTGCCAGGGATCGAGCAGCGTGGAGAGCCGCCATTAGGTGACCAAGGCCGACACATGCAAGCATGTTGGAGCCTTCAAAAACGAAACGAAACGAAGCACATAAAGAGACTCGTGAAGAGGAAAAAGAAGGAGGTAAATGATGATCTAGGAAGAAAAATGAATAAGAACTACACTGAAAATAGGAAGTTATTCTGGAAAGAGGTGCGGAAATGTAGAAGTGAAAGTGGAAAGAGATGTGTTGGTGTGAAGGATGTAGGTGGTAGATTATTAACCCATGGGGTTGAAGTAAGGACCAGATGGAAAGAATATTTTGAAAGCCTGATGAGTGGGAATAGAGGGAGGAGAGCAGCTGTAAACATGATTGGTTTTTAAGATGTGCAGAGAAGGAATGTGGTGCCAGGAGACGTGACACTTGCACAAGTGAAGAGTGCAGTGAAGCGGCTGAAGAATGGGAAAGCAGCTGGGGTTGATGAGGTGTATGCAGAGATGCTTAAGTGTATTGGAGAAAATGGAATGAAGTGCTTGTTAGAGATATGTAAGAAGGCATGGATGAGTGAAAATGTGCCCGCAGAGCAGTTTTAAAAAGGCTGTGATTGTATCCCTGTACAAAAATAAAAGTGAGCAAAGTGAGTGCAAGAATTATCGTGGCATAAGTTTGTTGAGTGTGGTAGGGAAAGTATATGGAAGAATTATTATAGAGAAAGTAGGAGAGATAGAAGTCCTAGTGAGTGATGAACAGGGTGGCTTTAGGAGTGGCAGAGGATGTGTGGATCAGATATTTCCAGTGAGACAGATAGCAGAGAGGGCTTGTGAGAAGAACCATAAGGTGTTTATGGCATTCATGGATCTGGAAAAAGCATACGACAAAGTGGACAGAGAAGGATTGTGGAAAGTTTTGTGCATGTACGGTGTAGATGGTAAGCTGCTAGATGCCATCAAGAGTTTTAATGATGGTATTGAAGCATGGTAAGGGTTGATGGGCATGTAAGTGAATGGTTCACGAACTGTGTGGGCATGTGACAAGGTTGTGTGATGTCCACATGGTTGTTCAATATGTATATGGATAGGATGATGAGAGAAGTAAAAACACGAGTAGTGGAGAGATGGATGGTGTTGGTAATGAATGGTGATGGATGGAATATCTCAAATTTGTTGTATGCTGATGATGCAGCACTGCTTGCAAGTACCGTACAAGAACTTGGTAGGCTAGTGCAGAGTTTTGCTGATGTCTGTGAGTGTCATGCCTTGAGTGTAAATGTAGAAATGAGTAAAGTGATTGTTATTGAGAGAGAAGATGATTCCCAGTGCAATGGTACAATGAATGGAGAGAGACTGGAATTGGTGAGAGAGTTCAGATACCTGGGTACAGTGATAGAAAAGAGAGGAAAATGTGCAAAAGAGTTGAAAGTAGAGTGACGCAAGGAAGAAATGTAGCTGGTGCAACGAAGGCCTTGATAAAAAACAGAGGCTTGAGTGTTGTAGCTGCACAAGGCTTACATGAAGGAGTGATAGTGCCAACTTAATTTAACATATGGATGTGAGACTCTGGTGTGGCATGAAAGTGAAAAGAGTAAGAGCAGTGGACATGAGACTGCTGAGAAATGTATGTGGAGTACAGAGGGTGGATAGGATACGAAATAATGTGATTCGTGAAAGATGTGGGGTGAGGAAGTTGGTAGGCACCAGAATCGAAGAAAGTGTACTGAGATGGTATAGTCATGGGGAGAGAATGGATAACAATAGAGCGGTGAAAAAGGTATATCAGAGCGAATTTGGAGGAGGGAGGAGGCGAGATAGGCCAAGGAGAAGGTGGAGAGATATGGCAGATAAGTGTGTGAGGAAGAGAGGTTTGGAAGTTGGTGAGGTTAGGGAATTGACAAAAGATCGAGCTGTCTTGATGAACCCCATTTTAATGCGGCAGCGTCTGGATTGACTCAGTCGGATACGTTTATGTGAAGCTACAGATCGTGGTGAATATTTTTGGTGTATCCAGTAGAGCCAGGATTCCAGGGGCTTGAATGATGAGTGAATGGAAGCGTGGCCCATTGGATTAGGCAACTTTGGGCTGTCTGGACATTGTTACTCCTCACCCTGCCCTCGGGTGGGAAAGGAGGTCCGGATGATGATGATGGTGATGAAACAAAGATGAAAGGGAAAGGTGAATCTAAGTTTGGAAGTGTGCCTGGAAAGATGTCAGGTGTTGATAGAGGAAGAGCAAGAGAAGGAGTGGCTTTGTTAGTGAGCCTGGAAGTGCAGCAGTGTGTGATTGAATGGAAGGTGGTGTCATTGAGACTGATGTGGGTGAAAGTGAAATTTTTGCATGAGTTGTGGGTATTTGTGAGTGCATATGGGCCTGGTAGTGAAAGGAATGAAGAAGAGAGGACGTCTTTCCAGAAGGATGTTGATGAGTGTCTCCAGAGTTTTGGAACAAATGTGAAGTGGCAATGATGGGAGATCTGAATGCTAGAGTGGGAAATGTAGCAGTTGAAGGTGTAGCTGGTATGCATGGTGTGCATGGAAGAAATGATAATGGGGAAAGAATGATGGGAATGTGTGTTAAACGAGAAATGGTGATTGGAAATACCTTGTTTGAGAAGATGATATTTATAAGTATACATGGGTGAGGCAGGAGTGTGGAAGGGTTGTTGATGGAGCATTGATGGACTATGTGGTTGTGTCCAGGAATGTAAGAAGAAGATTGTTGGATGTGAGAGTTTTGAGAGGGGAGGGTGGAGTTATATCTGACCTTTGCCAGGTGGAGGGAAAGTTGAGAGTAGGTATGAGGTGGGTGAGAGCTTGGAGTGTTGGATGTGAGAGGGAAGTTTTGAAAGTGAGTGAGTTGGATAAAAGAGAGAAAATGATAGAGTATCAGGAGAAGTTGAAAGAGGAGTGGCATGCAGTGAAAGATCAGGAAAACAGTGGTGTGGAGGAGAAGTGGCAGTTGATTAAGAGTGCTGTGGTGGGGTATGTGGAAGAGGTGTGTGGTGTCAGATGAGTGGATGGTGGTGAAAGAAAGGGAAGTGAATAGTGGTGAAAGAAAGGGAAGTGAATAGTGGTGCATGTCAGTAAGTATGGCCATAGCTGAGTTGAGGCATGCATATGAAGTGTGGCTGCAGAGGAAGGATGAGGCGTTGTACGAGAAGTACAGTATAAGGAAAGGAGGAATAGGGCGAGGAGGGCTGTGCGTGATGCTAAAGTGGCAGCAGATGACTGGTGGGGTAGGCAGTTGACTGAGAATTTTCAACAGAATAAGAAAATGTTTAGGAAAGTGGTGAAGTGGGTGCGAGAAGGAGAATCTGGGAAGGAAGAGTGAGTAAAAGCAGAGGATGGAAGAATGTTAATTGAGATGGATGCAGTAAGGATGAGATGAGTAGAGTATTTTGAAAGATTGTTAAATGTAGAGGAGGAAAGGGAGGTTTGAGATTGTGGCAGATGGAAGAATGCAAGGAATAAATGTGTTGGGAGAGTTGAATGATTCTTTGATCACATTGGAGGAAGTGCGGGAGGCAGTAAAGGAGATGAAAGCAGGGAAAGCAAAAGGTGTGGATGGGTGTGTTGTGGAATGTCTGAAAGGTGATGGTGCAACTATTGTTGAGTGGCATGTAAGTTTGCCGAATGTGTGTGTTTTGTGAGCGGTGTGGTGCTGATTGACTGGGTAAGTGCATGTGTGGTTCTGTTGTATAAATGTAAGGGTGGTAAGTATGAATGTACTGTACTAGTTGTAGGGGTACAAGTCTGTTGAGTGTTGTAGGTAAGGTGTATGGTAGAGTGTTGATTAAGAGAGTTAGAGAGGGTACAGAGGGAGTGATTGGTGACCAGCAGTGTGGATTAGGAGTGGGAGGGGATGTGTTGATCAGATGTTTGCTGTGAGCCAGGTGTGTGAAAAGTATTTAGCATCAGGTAAGGATGTGTTTTGGGTGTTCGTGGATTTAGAGAAAGCATATGATAGAGTAGATAAAGAAGTTTTGTGGACTGTTTTGAGATTGTATGGACTAGATGGTAGGGTATTAAAAGGAGTGAAAAGTTTTTTATGTAAATAGTAGTGCATGTGTAAGAGGAAATACTGTGAGTGATTGGTTTCCTGTGAGAGTGGGATGTTTGATGTCACCTTGGTTGTTTAATATTTATATGGATGGTGTTGTGAGGGAGGTGAATGTGAAAGTGTTAGATGGAAGTTTGAGTCTGGTGAATGCTGATAGTAGAGAGTGGAATCTGAATCCACTTCTGATTGTGGATGATACTGCACTGGTGGCTGATTGGGAGGAGAGATTGAGACAGTTGGTAGAGGAGGTTGGAAGGGTGTGTGAAAGGAGGGAATTGAGAATAAATGATAATAAGAGTAAAGTGATGAAGCATACGAGGTTGGTAGATGGTTGGAGGATGAATGTAGTTCTGAATGATGAGTTGCTTGAGGAGGTCAAGTGTTTTAAGTATTTAGGGTCATTTGTTGCTGTGGGTGGAAGAATAGATGTAGAGGTGAAGTTTAGAATGAATGAAGTAGAAAAGGTGCTGGGAGGAATGAGTGTTTAGATGTTGTTCACTTAGAACAGATATAAAGAGTAGGCTGTATGAGGGTGTAGTGGTACCACTGCATTATATGGGCTGAAACATGGAATGTGGATGTAGCAGAGAGGAAGAGTTTGAATGTAAGGGAGATGAGATATCTGAGGAGTATGTGTGGAGTGACGCATATGCATCGAGTGAGAAATGATGAAGTGCGAAGGGGAACAGGAGTTATGCAAGAGATGGCTGAACAAGTTGAACAGAGAGTGTTGTGATGGTTTGGGTATATGAAGAGAATGGATGAAGAGTGTTTGGTGAAAAAGATAAATGGATCAGGTGTGAGAGGTGTAAGACTGAGAGGATGACACGAATAGGATGGATGGACAGTGTGAAGAGAGCATTAGATGCGAGAGGGATGTCTGTAGAGCAAGGAAGAGTGGCCGCGTTTGATAGGGATGACTGGAGAGAAATTGTGAATGAAAATGGTGATGCAGTCCCGAGGGGATATTCTGCCACATTTGGTCTGGTCAGAGTAAGGGGATGTGTCCATTATGATGTGGCAAGGGTAAACCAGCTCTGCTGCCTGGGCCCTGCTGCAGATGTCGCTGATTGGACTGTGCAGTTGACCGTCGTGCTGTGTGGTGCGGTGAGGATCTGTCCCTTCTCCCCTTGGGGCTAAGCTATAAGCAGATATGCGTGTGTGTGAATGAGTAAATTAGGAGTATGTCATTCTGTCTTGGCTACCCTCCTTTTTTAGGGGAAAGCAGCCTGGGTATATAGATAGATAGAATATTATTATTTTATAGTTGACTGATATAATGCATCAACAGACAGCTGTGTCACAAAATTGGGAGAAATAAGGCAAAAAGAAGTAGAGTTGGGAGACCACCAGACCCATATTGATATTCTGCATAAGAAGTTCAGTTGAAATTGAGATGAATTTGGTGTGGTTATTGAGGATACTTGCCTAGCCCCGGGCTCCTACGCTCCTCTGTGGGGCAACATAGGATTGGATGATGGATGGATGGACCAAAATGTGAAATGTGAGAAACTGTGGTAAGTGGCTACCATCTATGCCCATCTAAAAGGTAATGTTTGAATAAATTGACCCCTTACTTTTGGAAGAAAATCTCTTAATTTTCCATATGTTGTGTATAGTACACGTGTACTATATCTGAGAATTTTACTGTGCAAACTAAAACGTGCAATTCACAACATTGAAACCTGTTTTTATGTGGCCAACTGTTACAGTGAAACACCAGAATTTTTCCCAAAGTTCCTTCTTTGGCTAACTGTTATAGTGAAACCCTCAAATTTTTCCCAGAGTCCCCCCTTTGGCCCTTTTGAAAAATTCTTAACCCAACTTAATCATACCAAACGTTCACTTTAGCGCATCTACATTTTCTAGGCATACCTATGTATCTATCTAAAGCCAGACACCACAATCCCATAATGAATGGTCGTTTGTCTCTGAGGTCATTGTTTTACTGGATGACGCACTAACCCTCTGCCAATCCACTTGTTGACCCATAGGGAACACATATGGGATTGTTATGTGGTTGCCATCCAGCGTTACAAATGGTTTCCTGGCATGCAGGGAACCATTAGGCTGGTCACTCAGATTAAACCGTTTCCTGGCTTACAGGGAACCATTAGGCTGGTCACTCAGTGTAAAGCCACCTGAAAAGGAAAGAGGAATAATAAGAAATTACAGGAAAGAAGAGAGAAATAGGAAGGGAGGAGGGTAGACAAAAAGAATGATAAAAGTGAAGGAAGAAGTAGACAGCACTATATCAAGTGAGTGGATGATGGTTGAGTGTACATAGTGGTAAAGAAGTGTTGATCACTTACTATGGAGTGATGTTTGGGTGCTGGGGAAGGGAATATCTTCAGATGGTAACATAAGTATGTAGAGTAGGTGGAAAAATATTTCAGTAGCATAAAGTAATGGAAAACTTAGTTGAAGGAAGGAAAAGTTCATAGCAAGTGTTGGTAATGAGGTGAGAGAGACAGGTGGCAAGTGATTTTGTGTGTGCATGCACGCATGCATACATGTGTGTCTGTGAGGCCAGCTAATTGAGTGTAAATGGACTTTTTCACATCTCTTAATTTTAGCCACATTGACTTATGACCACTTGCTTTAGCAAAATCGTGCAAAAACACAATGTTTTGTTTATTCTAAGTGGGATGAGCATGGATCTCCGTGGTCTCATGGTGGAACTTTGGGAGGGATGGCCATGGATGGTGGCCAACCTCTGAGATTCCCCCCTCCCACTCAGTGTGAAGTAATAAATTACCCCTTAAAAGATCTTTTCATTTGAGTTTACCAGCACAGAAGTGCAGTACATGGTTTTCTTGGTTTCATATTTTCATCTGGTACTTTCATAACAATAGTCAGATAAGCTGATCATAATAATTCAGTCACAAAAATATTTGAAAATATTTTTGTAACAAAATGACTGAAAAACTGCCATCTTACCCACAGTGTCCATGCACCTGTCAGTAAAGTTTTATTTTTAAAACAAAACAATGGCACCTTAAGTTAGTTATTGCTTTAACTAATATCTGTGATATACCATCAGCTCGCCTGTAATTCGCCCTCCGACAACTTGTTCATATATAATGCAGAAGGCACTTGTTTCAGTCTTCATAGTTGCCACTACATGGTTATGCCCTCTTAACAATGACTACAAACTTAAATATGGCATTATCTATCATTGTGCATGCATATCTGCTGCAGCACAGTCCTGTGGCTGCTCAGTAGCTCACTGCACACCCCAGGCCAGTGACATCACTCTCCTGCCACCCTTTCCTCCCCTGCCTGCTCTGGGCAGAGTGCTTATAACCTGAAGAATGCATTATACTGGGTCACTCATGTTCGTTTCATTTTCGAAGGCTCCAACATGCTTGCATGCGTCAGTCTTGATCACCTAATGCCTCTCCATGCTGCTAGATCCTATTCAGTCCTTTATCCCTGAGGTCACACTCAGTGACCTCATCCCAGGTCTTTTTTGGTTTGCCTCTCGCAACCCTATCCCTAACGTTAACACTTCTCACTCTCTGCACCCAATTATCATCCCCCATCCATTCCACTTGCCCAAACCATCTCAAACTACCCCTTCTCATTGCATCAAAACACTCCAGTCCCATCCTACCCCTCAACTCTTGCCTCATAAACCTAGCCCCCCCAGGCCTCCTACGCAGGGACACACTACACATCCACCTAATCATAGTCATTTCTGTACATTTGAGCCTATGAATATCCTCTTCCATTACTGCCCAGGTCTCTCTACTGTACAGCATTACACCCCTATCACATGCTGCATACAAAGATCCCTTTGCACGGAGGAAGAGCCCTCTCAGTGTCAGGAGAGGCAAGAGCTCCCTGAGCTTCCAACCACTCCTCACCCTAGCCACAGAGCCAGCTCCAGGCCCACCTCCATCACATAACATGTCTCCCAAATGATAAAGCTCTTCCACACACTCAAGAGACTCACCAGAAAGTTCAATCCTTTCACACCTGACAATCTGCACATGTTCTCCCCGACACACCGCTCACTTGAAATCAGTATTATCTTGCATTCTGTCTCTAACACAACTGCGTGTCTTATGCACCCACTTATCACAAACACTGCAGAAGATGGAATTACTTCCCACACCCTTGTGGCAAATTGCACTTGGCCACTCTCTCTTTTTTTTGACAGTACTGCCACCTTCCCTTGATACCATCACTTTTGTTTTATCTGCGTTTACTCTTAAGCCCTTGTGCCCCATACAATCTCTCCACTTCCTAAATCTTTCCTCCACCTTCCTTTCATTTTCTGCAAGCAACACCAAATCATCAGCATATAACATTTCCCATGGGAGTCCATTTCTGAAGTCACGTGAGAGGGTTTCCAGTACCATAATAAACAACCAGGGGCTCAAGACTGATGCCTGATGCACGCCAACATTCACGGAAAACTCAACAGTCAAAGCCCCTTTCACCCTTACCTGGGTGCAAGCACACATATATGGCCATAACCACCCTAACCAGCCACTCCTTGATCCCAAGCTTTCTTATTGCCCACTTCACCACCTCTCTAGGGACTCTGTCAAAGGCCTTTTTTGCTGTCAAAGGCCTTCTCCCCCAAAAAAAAAAGAAAAAAAAATTCCCTTATATATTTTTCCCGAAGCTGCTGAACAATGAATATGGCATGTGTGGTCCCTTTGTCTGGCATTAACCCAGAATGCATATCATCAATATTCACTCTCTAATCATAACTTCTAGAACTCTCTCCATTACCTTCAATATCTGGTCCAAAGGCTTTATACTTTGTCAGAGTCTTTAGAGAGGTGGTGAAGTGGGCAATGAGAAAGCATGAGATCGAGGAGTGGCTAGTTTGGGTGGTTATGGCCATGTATGTGGATGCTTGCACCCAGGTAAGGGTGAATGGAGATTGAGTGATGAGTTTTCCGTGAATGTTGGTGTGCATCAGGTCAGTTTTGAGCCCTTGTTGTTTGTCATGGTACTTGAAGCCCTTTCATGTGGTTTCATAAATGGACTCTTGTGAGAGATGTTGTATGCTGATGATTTGGTGTTGATTGCAGAGAATGAAAGGGAGGTGGAGGAAAGATTTAGGAAGTGGAGAGATGGTACAGGGCACAATGGCTTAAGAGGAAATGCAGATAAAACAAAAGTGATGGTATCAAGGGCTGGTGGCAATACTGTCAAAGAAGAGGGAAAGTGGCCATGTGCAATTTGCCACAAGGGCATGGGAAGTAATTCCATGTTGTGCAGTGTTTGTGATAAGTGAGTGCATAAGAGATGTCATGGTATTAGATGTAGACTGCGAGATAATGCTGATTTCATGTGTGCGGTGTGTCGAGCAGAGCAGGTGGAGATTGTTAGGCATGAAAGGATTGAACTATCTGCTAAGCCTCTTGAGTGTGTGGAAGAGTTTTGTTATTCGGGAGACATGTTGTATTCTGAAAGGATTGAACTTTCTGGTGAGCCTCTTGAGTGTGTGGAAGAGTTTTGTTATTTGGGAGACATGTTATATTCTGGAGGTGGGGCCCTCTGTGGCTTGGGTGAGGAGTGGTTGGAAGAAATTCAGGGAGCTGTTGCCTCTCCTGACATTGTGAGGGCTCTCTCTCCATGCTAAGGGATCAGTGTAAGCAGCATGTGTTTGAAGTGTAATTCTGTATGGTAGGGAGACCTGTCCAGCAAAGGAAGAAGATATTTGTAGGCTCAAATGTACAGAAATGATAATGATTAGGTGGATGTGTAGTGTGTCCCTGAGTGTGAGGGCTGGGGGGATGTAGGTTTATCATGAAAGAGTTGAGGGGCAGGATGGGACTGGAGAGTATTGTGTTGTGATGAGGAGAGGTAGATTGAGGCAGTTTGGGCATGTGAAGAGGATGGGAGATGATAATTGGGTGCAGAAAATGAGAAGTGTTAATGCTATGGGTGGGGTTGCGAGAGGGAGACCGAAAAAGATTTGGGATGAGGTCATTGGTTGTGACCTCAGGGATAAGGGACTGAATAGGGACGCTGCCAGAGATTGAGCATCATCGAGAGCCGCTATTAGGTGACCAATGCCAACGCATGCAAGCATGTTGGAGCCTTGACAAACGAAACGAAACAAACCCCTCCTCTTATATGCATTTACAATTACACTCTTCAACCAATCGTCTGGGACAGCACATTCATATATAATTGTATATATCAAGTCAATGACTAACCCCACTCCTATATATCTTAAGGCTTTCAACATTTCAGCAGTCAACCCAAACACACCTGCTTCCTTCCCCACCTGCATCCTACCTATTGCCGTTCTCACAATAGCAGCATCAGTCAAAGGCCAAGGGCCAGACACTAGATCTGCTGGCTTCAAACCTTGCCTGTCCCAGTCAGACTTCTCATTCAACAGCTGATTGTAATGCTCTCTCCAGGTGTCTTTAATATCCCCACTGTTCACCACTACATTTCCCTCAGCATTCCTCACACACTGCTCATCTTTTGTAAGGATGATTTCAGCTTGCCTCACCACCATGCCTTCTCCTGGAGGACACATAAGTTTCTGAACCAGGACCAGAAGATCATGATCATCCACCATTTGGAGATTGGAGAAAGTATATGCAACATTGCCTAGGACTTCATTGTCAACAATTCCACTGTCAGAACCATCTACAAAGGCTGAAAAAAGATCATCTCTGTGGTTAAGACCTACAATATCTCCATGATGGAAGGGAGAGGGAGAATGTCAGATGCTGCCCTGGTTACTTTCTGTTTCCCAAGAAGAGGGGAGGAGTGCCCATCGACTTTATACTGTACATACCTGGCAGGAGGCAAAAACATTCTGTGCAAGGGCAGCTTGTCATCAAGGTTAAGAAACCCAGGGATTTGAGGCATCCTGTGGCCAGTTCTTCTCATTCGTCAGGCGAAAGGGCTTTGAAACAAGTTAGTGTAAAAGGTGAGCTGGGCAACATGACCTAGGTGGTGTCAGCTGAGTTCCCTTGGATTTGAAGTTAGTGATACATGTAGGAGGATTCACTGATGACAAGGTTAATTTACCTGGATAAGATGGCAGTGTTTTGGAAGGCAGTGCCAAGTTCAGTGTCCATTTCATGGCAACAGTGCCAAGCATTCAGATGAAAGACTGACAAGTATATTTTCCCATCATCTTGTCTGAGACACAGAATGATGCCTGTTATGCATGCCACTATGCCTCCTTATTGCTTCAACAACCAGTATAATGTGGAGAACTCAAGTGTTCGTTGGAAGGGGTGGGTTCTTCCTGTTTTTGATTGATTTTATCAGCATTTTGTGGTAAAGGCACTTAGGAAGTTTGAAGAACCGGAAATTCATCCATCTTCTAATCCTGTGTTGCCCCATGAGGAGTGTAGGAGCCTGGGGGTAGGCATGTTGGTCCTGATATTTAAGATGAGAGTGACCAGCCTCACTCATCCCTGAGTGGCATTACTTGAGCAATAAACCCCAATTACTCCTTGCATAGAAACCTACACAGGCTCAGTCTGATTGGAGCCCCTTAATTACCCACTGAACCACCAGGTGCCATAATTTTAGCATGTCATCGTCTGGATTAACTCTATCAGATACATTTATGTGAAGCTACAGAATGTGGTGAAAGATTTTGGTGTATCAGATAGAGCCAGGATTTCAGGGGCTTGAATGGTGAGCGAATGAAAGCATGGCCCATTGAATTGGACAAATTTGGGCTGTCTGGACATTGCTACTCCTCACTCTGCCCTAGGGTGGGAAAGGAGGTCCGGATGATGATGATGATGGTTACCACCCAGCGTAGTAAATGGTTTACTGATGTACAAGAAACCATTTGGCTTGTCACTCAGTGTAGAGTCACCCATAGGCAGAAGAAGAGGAAAGAATGAAGGAAAGGAAGACAGAAGAAGGAGTGTAAAGTCACCAGTAGGCAGAAGGAAGAGGAAAGAATGAAGGAAGGAAAGACAGGAGAGGGAGTGTAAAGTCACCAGTAGGCAGAAGGAAGAGGAAAGAATGAAGGAAAGAAAGACAGGAGAGGAAGGAAGGTAGGAAAGGGCAGACACCCAAAGCAGCACTACATCGAGTGAGTGGATTGTGAGTATCCCCACCTACCAACTAGCTGGGAATTCTATCTATCTATCTATCTATCTATCTATCTATCTATCTATCTATCTATCTATCTATCTATCTATCTATCTATCTATCTATCTATCTNGCCATAATCCCTTAAGGGGTGGCCATTTTCCTAGTTATTTGTTTTACAGGGAGGGGCACTAACCCTCCACCAACCCACTTGTTGACACGTAGGGAGCATGTATGATTTGGTTATATGGTTACCACCCAGCGTTGTAAATGGTTTCTTGGTTTACAGGAAACCATTTGGCTTGTCACTCAATGTAAAGCCACCTGTAAAGGAAAGAAAAGCAATAAGAAGTGACAGGAAAGATGGGAGAAATAGGAAGAGAGGAAGGCAGGCACAGAAAAAGAATGATAAAGGCTAAGGAAGAAGTAGGCAGCACTACATCTAGCAAGTGGATGATGGTCGCCACCACCTACCACTAGCTGGGAATTCAGTTCATTTAATTCATTTCAAATATTTATTGTCATGGATAAGCATATACTGTACATATTACATTTTCTTCCATAGTATATCCCAAATAAATTATTCATGACAATGAGAACTTGATACCCTTTGGTATACATGTCATCATGATTTTTTTACAAATACATATTTAGCAACAGGAAAAATATTAGTAGTAGGAACTGCTTAATAGTATTAAATAGCAGCCATAATGTTGTAAAAAAATACTAATTACTTAATGGTCATGAAGATAATTTTTCAGCCTGTACTTATAAGTCGATTATCAACATTGATGGCTTAATTTTGGTAACATTTCATTCCATAATTTGTTACCTTTATACTTAAAAGTCCTATGGACTAAAGTTGTTCTAGCCATTGCAACACATAGGTGGCCTTTTGTCTGGTAGGATAAGAATGAACTTCTTCACCTACACAGAACATATCACATACCTCTACAGCACTGTATTGATAAACTAACATAATTGGTAGCAGTTTAAGGGATCAAAATAGAGGGTTTGCATGATCTCTGGATTTGGAAGATGTAATTATTCTAATTGATCTCATTTGCAGTGCGTGTGGATGCCAAACTGAGTGAATCTTTCCATTTGAAGGTTGGATTGAAACAAGGATGTGTCGTGTCTCCATGGTTGTTCAATCTGTATATGGATGGGGTTATAAAAGAGATACAAGGTCGGGCAGTGGATGTTGGAGCGGCCCTTGTGAGAGAGCGCAGCATTTGGAAACTCCCTGTACTGTTGTTTGCAGATGATACTGTGTTGTTGAGCGAAGATGAAGGGGAGCTGCAAGGCTTGGTAGATGAGTTTGGGAGAGTGTGTAAGAAACGGAATCTAAAGGTGAATTTAGGGAAGAGTAAAGTGTTGGTCTTCGAGAGAAGTGAAGCCAGTGAATGTACAGTGAGATAGGATGGGAAGGATATGGTGAATGTGAGTGAATTTAAGTACTTGGGCAGTGTGATGAGTAAGGATGGAAGTCTGGAGGGTGAAGTGCTCGAAAGGGTGCAGCAGGGAAGGAAGGTTGCTGGTTCGTTGAAAGCAGTGATAAGAAACAGGGAGGTGAGCATGGAAGGAAAAAGTTGTTACGTGACAGTATTGCGATACCAACTCTGGCATATGGAAGTGAAGCTTGGACCCTGTTGGAAGGACAGAGGTCAAGAGTGAGAGCAGTGGAAATGAGTTATTTGAGAGGAGCATGTGGAGTCACATGGAGAGACAGACTAACAAATGAGGAAGTGAAGGTGAAGGAGTGTTGTGGTGTGGTTGAGGACGTGATAGGAAGCGTTAGGAGAAACACGTTAAGGTGGTTTGGGCATATGGAGAGGATGGAGAGTGAAAGACTGACGAGGAGAGTGTATGTGAGTGAGGTGGAGAGGGCGAGAGGGAGGGGGAGGCCGAGGATGAGATGGAGGGATGGAGTGGAGAGGTATATGAGAGAGGGGGGTGTGAGTTGGGAGCGTGGTAGTGAAATGGCAGGGGACAGAGTGACATGGAGGCGATTTGTTTGTGGCCACCCCGTTCGGGATTGAGGCGTCTGGCAATAGATAGATAGATTTGATCTAAATCAACAGAGTTTGTCTGTACAGGTTTACCCTATATGCTACATAGTATATAATGAGTTTTGGTAATGTTTAATGAGAGTTTGTTTGCATAAACCCAGTCAGGTAATTAATTTTATTTCAGAATTAACAGACAAAAGAAGCTCACTTAAATTGTCTCCACTGAAAAATAAATTAGTATCATCAGCAAAAGTATTGGTAGCAGTATTGAGGAAATGTTTACAATATCATTAGCATAAATGGAGAATAATAATGGTCCATGAATTGAGCCTTGTGGTACTCTACACCTAATAGATGAAATGTTAGAGTCAGCTTTGTTATAGCACACTCACTTTTGTCTGGTGTTCAAATAGCTTTCAAACCATTTTTATGCAGCTCCTCTGATTCCACATGCTTGTCATATATTTCTTTAATAAAATGCTGTGATTTACCATATCAAACGCCTTACTCTGATCAAGGAATACCCTAACACATAATGGACTGGTTGACATTTGTGTACCAGTTACATAGTGTGGTAGCTCTCTTAAAGATGAAGTATGCTATGTTTGTGTGTTAGTGAAGAGTTTTATTGGTTTTAGAGAGACTCGTACTGATGACAAACCTTGCGACAACCAGGGGGTATCTGTAGGACAACTCAGTAGCGTAAAGATTTGATAAAGTCTTAATGAAGTGATTTGAACTGAATCAGGATAAGCATTGCTAGGTCCTGACTCCTGGGGCATATAGCCCTGAAATTGGGCAGTAATACATAGAGAAAATGTCATAAAGACCAAAAAATGTCTGTTTTTTCTCTTAGATAGGCCTGACTGTCAACAACTAGACCTCTGTGGAGTATATGGTTATGTGATTTCATAGTTTAATGTACTGGTGATGTTTGAACATTTCATTAGTAACAGGCAGTCTGATCTGGAGAATAAGACATCATTACCAATGGCTTAAGCCTAAATTAGGGTTGATTTTGCTTGACAGGTGAAAGTCAGGTTATGTTATGTTGTATATGCTAGGCTATTATAATTTTTATCACCAAATAGTTCATACACACATATTATCTGAAATCCAGTCAAAAATTTGTGTTTAATTGACTTAATAAAATTTCAGGATTCAAAGCAAAAATTTGCTAAAGTTACCGTAGCAGAAGTGTTTCACCTTTAGCTTGACAACTTGCCTTGACAGACTTCTTGTTTTGTGTAAATATTGATTTACTATGCAAATACATGTTCTTGTGTTTTAAATCAATATTTATGGAAAATGGAAGTCTGTCAGTGCGTGTTGACAATCTGAAGGGTAAATATCTGCCAACTTTAGCACGTTTTAGCTCTGAACCTGATTTTTAAAAATTATTAGTCACACTAAACACAAATTTGTGACTGGATTTCAGATAATGAGGTGTGCTAGAACCTATATGGTATTAAGAATTATAATGTTTTCCCCCCATTCGGTATTTCCTCTCACTGCTGTACAACCGTCGGGTTGCCAGTTGTGATGGCTTACTCTCGATGCACTGCTTGCCACCACGACTTCCTGGTTTTCATCTTTTGGAACAGTGATGAATCTTTTTTCTGGTGTCATTCTACTTGTTTTGGAATGAGGTAAAGAAAGTAAGACAATGTGAAAGGAGATATAGTAGGGGAGTGAAAGATGGGAATAATAGATTGCTGGTGGAGAAGAGAGAGAAACTGAGGTGATAGAAGGAGCACTTTGAGAATTTGTTGAATGTAGAGAGTGAGAGCAGTGCGAGTATAAGTGGTTGTGGAATGGTTGGGAGAAGAAGAGGGGGGAGGAAGAAATCAGTAGGGCGGAAGTAGTGGAAACAATGAAGAAGATCAAGATGGGAAAGGCCCCAGGATTTGATGGAGTGTGTGGTGAAATACTGAAGTATGGGGGTGAGATTGTTGTGGAGTGGATATGGAAGTTGTGTAGATTGGCTTGGGAAGATGGAAGGGTTCCAGAGGACTGGAAATCAGGTATAATTGTTCCTTTATATTAAGGAAAAGGGGAGAGAGAAGTATGTGGTAACCATTGGGGTATTTGCCTTCTTAGTGTGATTGGAAAAATATATAGTAGAATACTTATTGATAGGGTTAGGCATATAACAGGGAGTTAGTTGGAGAAGAACAAGGGGGATTTAGGAAGGGAAAAGGATGTGTAGATCAGATATTTGTTCTAAGATGTTTAGTGGAGAAGTACCTAGAGAAGAGAAAGAAAGTGTATGCTGCCTTCATGGACTTGGAGAAAGCTTATGACAGAATAGATAGGCAAGGTATGTGGAAGGTATTAAGAATATATGGAGTGGAGGGGAAATTGCTGAGTGCTGTGAAAGGTATGTATGAAGGAGCTAGGGCTACTGTGTGAGTGGATGGTGAGCTGAGTGAGTTCTTTGATCTGAAGGTGGGACGGAAACAGGGTTGTGTGATGTCTCCATGGCTGCTTAATATACAGTAGGCGCGGAAAGTGTTGACGCCATCTTAAAAAAAAGAAAACATTCTTGTGGTTAGCAAGGAAAAACAAATAAATTAACACTGACCATTGAATTTAGTATTTACTGGCATTCCCCTTCACCTTTATTATCTTCTTAAGGTGTCCGGGGAGACTGATGGCGTAGTTTTGCAGAACAGACGGACTAAAATTGCTCCATAGCTGCTTGACTGCAGCCTCAAGTTTAGGCAAAGATGATGTGCCGCTTCATGTGCGCTCATAAATTCTCAATGGGATTGATATCTGGGCTGTTTCCGGGCCAATCTCGAATAAAGGGAACCTCACAGTCTGTTACCCACTGTTTCACTGACTTTGCAACATGTGCAGAGGCAGAATCTTGCATAAATACTCTTGCCTTGGTTTTATCAAAAGAGTCACTTAAAACATCACATAATAGCTCCAAATAGTTGTTCTGGTTCACTTTTTCATTTGCAGGTAGAATTACCAACCTACCAACACCATAATATGTAAAGCAGCCCGAAGCCATGAGTGAGGCTGGGTATTTAACAAACTTGGAAGTGTACTTAAGATCCAGGGGGTCACTGCCTGGTTTGCGGTACACTCGTGATGAAGGGGTACCAGTGACAGTAAATGTTGACTCATCACTCCAAAGCACAGTTTTTCATTGCTCCTCACTCCAGGCAAGATATTTCTTACAAAAATTTACTCTCTTTTTCCTCTGAAGTGCAGTTAGCAGTGGTTTTTTACGAGCACAAAAACTCCTGTAGCCCAGATCGTCATGCAACAGTTGCTGCACACTTGTGACAGACACATCTGCCAGCAACTGTGGGTTCTTTTCTTTTAAATCTCATGCTGTTAGCTTTGGATCCTTGCTAACTTGCCTTGAGATCAGCTGACGGGTCCTGAAGGTTGTCTTACGAGGTCTCCCAGGCTTGGGAAGTGGAGTGGGAGGAATGGCCTCCCCACTGTCCTTGAACTGCTTCACCAGTCTCTGCACTGTCCTCAGTCTAACACCTGTTTGATTTGCAATAAATGGGAGTTTGTGGCCAGCTTTGTATAAATTAATCACTTCCACATGTTTGTCCTTGCTTGTGGTTAATTTAGGCATGATGAGAATGTGGTAGGTAACCAAATAACTGTGTTATTTCAGTCAAAACATGCCCTCGTGGTGCATCACACACAGAGACAATCCTCCTCCTGTGGCTGCCCAAACATTACTGAGCCTGCTCCTGTGGTGCCAAACCTATCAAGCAGGGTTGCCAGCTCCCGTTGAAAAAGCGTCAGCTCATTTCGCATCACAGGGGAGGGTAGTATTGACCCTGCTTCACTTAACGCGAAGAAGAATGACGTCGGCAAAAAAGCGTCAATACTTTCCGCGCCTACTGTATACTCGTACATGGATGGAGTTGTAAAGGAGGTGCAAGTAGGGCAGTGGATGTGGGAGTGGTTCTAATGAATGAGGGTGAAATGTGGAAGATTCCGGTGTTGTTGTTTGCTGATGATACAGTATTGTTGAGTGAAGATGAATGGGAGTTGCAAGGTTTAGTGAATGAATTTGAGACAGTGTGTAAGAAGAGGAATCTGAAAGTCACTGTAAACAAGAGTAAAGTTGTGGTGTTTGAGAGGAATGAAGTCACAGAATGCACAGTGAGGTTGGATGGTGAGGATATGGAGAATGTGAGTATATTCAAGTACTTGGGTAGTGTGATGAGTAAGGATGGAAGTTTTGAGGATTAAATACTTGAAAGGGTACAGCAGGGAAGGAAGGTTGTTAATTCACTGAAAGCGGTGATGAGAAATAGGGAGGTGATTATGGAAGTCAAGAAGTCACTGCATGATAGTATCGTGATCCCTACCCTGACGTATGGAAGCGAGGCATGGACCTTGCTAGAGGGTAACAAGTCAAGAGTGAGAGCAGTGGAAATGAGTTACTTGAGAGGAGCATATGGAGGGACAGGTTGACATGAAGACGTGAAGGAATGTTGTGGGGTGGATGTGGATGTGGTTGAGAAGATTAGGAGAAATTCACTGTGATGGTTTGGTCATGTGGAGAGAATGGAGAATGAAAGACTGACTAAGAGGGTGTATGCAGGTGGGGTGGAGGGAGGGAGAAGAAGGAGAAGAACGAGTTTGAGGTGGAGGGATGGAATTGAGAGGTATATGAGGGAGGGGGGAGTGAGCTGAGGGGAGGGTAGGCAAATATGGGTGACAGAGTGACTTGGAGGCGTTTTGTCTGCTGCCACCCTTTGCGAGATTAGGGTGTCGGGCTATAGATAGATAGATAGATTCTACTTGTCATCTTGCACAGTGGAACAAAGCACCAATGGTGGTTATTTGCTGACTTGGCCATGATGAAGTAAAGCTTGGCTAATCAGCATAACCACAATTACTCAGCGGGGGATCACAGTCTCGTTTTGTCTCCGGGCTTGGCGGCCTGAGACATCACAGCCACTCTTGGCTTGCGCTGCCATCAACCACTTTTTGTGCAACTTTGAAGGCCTGTATCTCCAAATTTTTACTTTGGTTTGTCAAATTAACTACAGTAAACCCTCGATATGAAGAACTAATTGGGTGGAGGGGTGGGTCGCTATATTCAAAAGTTCGCTATATCTGATGGTTGTTATTAACTGAGGTATTACTGACCTAAGGTCACTATATCCGTGGAGTCATTCGGTCCTATGTGCGCAACCACAACTCACTCTATGAAGTTTCACATGTAGTTATACAGTATATGTACAGTAAATACCATCCTGTATGAAGTTGTACATATAAATACAATGCCTATAAAGTAATGTAGTACTGTTACAGTATACTGTACTTACCATGCCAGGGAGCGAACTTCTGCCGGATATAGCGACCTTTGGTTGCTATATCCAGCAGAAGTTCGCTCAGGAAATGGGGGGTCGTTATATCCGAAGTTTTCTTTGAAAGGGTTCGTTATGTCGAGGGCTTACTGTATATAATAGGATAATTCAACACATTCATCACCCAAATAAATTGTTTACTTAAAAAAAGAAAAAAAAATCGACCGTCAACCACACCGTTTCGTGTATCTAATTCCCTGGATATTTTATTCACCAGTGTTACTAAGCTTGCACCGCCATTAACCACTTTTTGTTCAACTTCGAAGGCTCATATCTCCAAATTTTTACTTTGGTTTGTCAAATTAACTATATAATAGGATAATTCAACACATTCATCACCCAAATAAATTGTTTACTTTAAAAAAAAAAAAAAATCGACCATCAACCAGTCCATTCTGTGTATCTAATGCACTCGATATTTTATCCACCAGTGTTACTAAGGCTAGGTCAGTTCCATAGCCCTCTCTGAAACCAAATTGATATTTATATAAGAGGCTGCGTGTAGTTATAAATGATGTTAACCTTTTGTGCATTATATGTGTTTCGGCAGTGACTGGATGGGTTGTTTACAAATTACCACCGAGTGCAGGGTCGCCAGATCTGAAGCAGCTCTCATTACTGACAGTGATAAACAACCGTGACATTGCTGTTATTCCTGGTGGATTAACTTCAGTCCTACAACCACTTGATGCATGTCTGAACAAACCTTTCAAAGACCTCATCCTTGAGCAATGAAATGAGTGGATGATCCATGGTAAAAAGTTGTATACAAGTGTTGGGAATATGCCTGCTTCAGGTCTGGATGTGCAGTGTGATTTTATTATCAAGGCATGGAACGACATTTCTGTGGAAACAGTCATCAACTCTTTCAAGAAATGTGGAATATCCAGTTCAGTGGATGGCATAGAAGATGACATTTGGTGGGCGGATGAAGAAGAGGAAGCTGATGCCGAATTTACATCTTTGAATTCAGAGTTTGATCCTTACGGCGAAGAACTGCAAAATTTAACTAAGGATAAAGTTGATGAACTGATGTTGTCAGATGTGGATGATACTGATTTTGAAGGTTTTTAATCACTGACAGTTGATGTGATGTCTTTAATAAAATGTAACTTTCCTTTAACCTGTTGTATAAAATTGACAGTACCATGATTTTAAGTTTTTAATACAGTATTGTGGACTGAAGAGGTGAGAGAGGCTGTGGCACAAAAGAAGAAAGCACATAATGAGTGGATGAGGAACAGGTGTGTCGAAGAAGCTGAGAGACGAATGAGAGAGTTATATGTAGAGAGGAGGAGAGAGGTGAAAAGATTAGTAAGAAGAGAGTGGATGAGGAATTTGGAAGGAATTTGAGTGCAAAGTGGAGGGAATGTAAGAAAATGTTCTGGAAGGAGGTAAAGAGAGCTATACAGGGAGCCAACGAAGTCAGTGGGGGTGTGAAAGATAAAAATGGTAGATTACTAGTGGAGAAGGGAGAAAAAGTAAACAGATGGAGAGAACACTTCAATGAACTGTTGAACATAGAGAATGAAAGTAATGCAAGTATAAGTGGCTGGGGAATGGCAGGGAGAAGGAGGGTTGTGAGAAGAGAGGAAGAAATCACCAGGATGGAAGTGGTGGAAGCAATGAAGAAAGTTAAAATGGGGAAAGCCCCAGGAATTGATGGAGTGTGTGGTGAAATGCTGAAGCATGGGGGAGAGATAGTAATAGAATGGATGTGGAAGGTGTGCAGATTGGCGTGGGAGGAGGGTAGAGTCCCGGAGGATTGGAAGTCAGGTATAATTATTCCTCTGCACAAAGGAAAAGAGGAAAAAGCAGTGTGTGGTAATCATTGGGGCATTTGCCTTCTAAGTGAAATAGGAAAAGTATATGGTAGGATACTTATTGACAGAGTTAGGGAAATAACAGAGGAATTAGTTGGAGAAGAACAGGGAGGTTTTAGGAAGGGAAGAGATTGTGTAGACCAGATATTCATTCTTAGTTCTTTAGTGGAAAAGTTTCTAGAGAAGGGAAAGAAGTTGTATGCAGCCTTCATGGATCTGGAGAAAGCATATGACAGGGTGGATAGACAAGGATTGTGGAAAGTATTAAGAATATATGTAGTGGGTGGGAAGTTGTTGAAGGCAGTGAAGAGTATGTATGAGGGTGCTAAGGCTGCAGTGCGTGTGGATGGCAAACTGAGCGAATCTTTTCATTTGAAGGTTGGTTTGAAACAAGGATGTGTCATGTCTCCATGGTTGTTCAATCTGTACATGGATAGGGTTATTTTTAAAAGAGATACAAGGTCGGGCAGTGGATGTTGGACCGGCCCTAGTGAGAGAGGGCAGTGTGTGGAAACTCCCTGTGCTGTTGTTTGCAGATGATACTGTGTTGTTGAGCGAAGACGAAGGGGAGCTGCAAGGCTTGGTAGATGAGTCTGGGAGTGTGTGTAAGAAACGGAATCTAAAGGTGAATGTAGGGAAGAGTAAAGTGATGGTCTTCGAGAGAAGTGAAGCCAGTGAATGTACAGTGAGATTGGATGGGAAGGATATGGAGAATGTGAGTGCATTTAAGTACTTGGGTAGTGTGATGAGTGAGGATGGAAGTCTGGAAGGCGAAGTGCTTGAAAGGGTGCAGCAGGGAAGGAAGGTTGCTGGTTCATTGAAAGCAGTGATAAGAAACAGGGAGGTGAGCATGGAAGTGAAAAAGTTGTTACATGACAGTATTGTGATACCAACTCTGACATATGGAAGTGAAGCTTGGACCCTGTTGGAAGGACAGAAGTCAAGAGTGAGAGCAGTGGAAATGAGTTATTTGAGAGGAGCATGTGGAGTCACATGGAGAGACAGACTAACAAATGAGGAAGTGAAGGAGCGTTGTGGTGTGGTTGAGGATGTGATGGGAAGCGTTAGGAGAAACACGTTAAGGTGGTTTGGGCATGTGGAGAGGATGGAGAGTGAAAGATTGACGAGGAGAGTGTATGTGAGTGAGGTGGAGAGGGCGAGAGGGAGGGGGAGGCCGAGGATGAGATGGAGGGATGGAGTGGAGAGGTATATGAGAGAGGGGGGTGTGAGTTGGGAGCGTGGTAGTGAAATGGCAGGGGACAGAGTGACATGGAGGCGATTTGTTTGTGGCCACCCCGTTCGGGATTGAGGCGTCTGGCAATAGATAGATAGACATTCTCCATATCCTCCCCGTCCAATCTCACTGTACATTCACTGACTTCACCTCTCTCAAAGACCATCACTTTACTGTTTGCTATATTCACCTTTAAATTCCGTTTCTTACACACTCTCCCAAACTCGTACCAAGCCTTGCAGCTCCCCTTCGTCTTCACTCAACAACACAGTATCATCTGCAAACAACAATACAGGGAGTTTCCAAACACTGCCCTCTCTCACTTGGGCCGCTCCAACATCCACTGCCTGACCTTGTATCTCTTTTATGTATAGATTGAACAACCATGGAGACATGACACATCCTTGTTTAAATCCAACCTTTAAATGGAAAAATTCACTCAGTTCACCATCCACACACACTGCAGCTTTAGCACCCTCATACATACTCTTCACGGCCTTCAACAACTTTCCATCTACTCCATATATTCTTAATACTTTCCACAATCCTTGTCTATCCACCCTGTCATATGCTTTCTCCAAATCCATGAAGGCTGCATACAACTTCTTTCCCTTCTCTAGAAACTTTTCCACTAAAGATCTACACAACCTCTTTGTCAGGGAAAAATGAGAGTTTGCTCTGGCGAGGTCGCCAGATGTCAGAGAAAAATGAGACTTTTACTCTGGCGTGTCGCCAGATGTCAGGGGAAATTTAAGTATTCCCAAGAATTAATGAATTATTGTATAACTGGTATACAATGTATAGCTAAGTGTGCTATGTCAATTCTCTAGGGTCGAGAATTACAAACTTCCTCAACGGCACACAGCAGAGCTGCAATATTGTACCGTTGGCCTACGAGAAAGTTTCTTCTCCCCCCCCCAACAATCAAAAAAAATTATAATAATAATAATAACAGGCTCTTGGCTGAGCCAACTCCCAGCTAGCACAACGGATTTAGAGAGTGATGTTAAAGCTGGCCTAAGTACCGGCCGTGATTTAATTCAAAAGTTGTGCTAACGCAGAGTAGCAAACTGTATTAAATAACAGAGTGGAATAATCAAACACAGTTAACAACTTTAACAAAGCTCAAGAAAAGAACTGTGAATTTATTAATTACAAAGAAATGAATTTACGTTACATGAAATTCAAATCAAATAAAGGAATGCACTCACTCGCTCAAACACTCAGATAACGGCTAAATATTTCAAAAAGCTTAGCCTAGGAAAAAACCAGAAAATACTGATCGGTATGGATGAAACAGAGCTGCTGTGACGATCACCAAAGTGGGTGGGGCTGCAGGAGACACGCCAATACAAGCTGAAATCTGAAAAACGCTAGAAAAGCACAGAGCCT
>JAGKTI010002694.1:13339-27822 GCA_018397915.1 Birgus latro | reverse complement strand
AGACCATCCAGCTTCGTCCTTGGAATCTTCTGTCAAATTAAGAAGAGAGGACGAGAGTGTTAGTGTGTGTGCGCACGCACACACCTGCTAAGTCACGAGTGATGACGTCATCGGAAGGTTCCTGTGGTATGCAACCGGGAACCTTCCGATGACGTCATCACTCGTGACTTAGCAGGTGTGTGTGTGCGCACACACACTAACACTCTCGTCCTCTCTTCTTAATTTGACAGAAGATTCCAAGGACAAAGCTGGATGGTCTGTTTGCATCTGATACACACTATGTATCCAATACATAGACTTTTGTTTAATTACTGTCAAGACCCAGTCTGTGGCCACATACAGATATGTGATGTCTCTTGAAGTATTATAAACTTTCTAGTCTCGGCTGACTGGTCAGCTGCACGCAGCCGCTCAGTTGAGGCACCTTTCTTGGTGAGACAATCAGCCAGTTGTTGTGATGTATCCACCCAGGATACCTCATCAATCTCCCCCCGCTCCAACATGTCCCGTAACACAGCAATATCTATGCATCTATGCGCAATCTCCTGTCTTCTACGCTCCTACAGGAGTAAAGGGCATCCACCAGACTGTTGTTGTCGACGAAACACTTTATTTTGATCTTTCCACATCCAGAAACCTCACGCAATATGTTGGAGAGATATACAGCATTTTCAGCACATTCAGGCAGTGCCAACGCCTCAGCAGATAAGGTAGATTTGACGACTAGCATCTCGTAGGAAGATCACAAAACTTCCCTGAGATCCATTGCCTACAAGGTTGGCAAATGAGACATCCGAAAAGCACTCTATATGACAGTCCTTGATCGGCCCCATTCTTGGAATGTATAGCTTCATGTTGTCAGTCTTCGCCCTTGAGATCACCTTACTGAGTCTAAGCAAATCGGCTATGGTAGCTCGGTTGCTATTCACACTCATCTCGCACACATCAAAGGCAATATCTGGCTGAGTGTATGTGGCAATCCAATTGAGTTGCCCAATTAATGCTCAGTACTCCATTTTCTCAGACTCGGACAGCTCCCCTGATTTTACTGCTGCACGATGTTTACTCAGCGTGACTGGTTTCAAAGATGAAGCATACTGGAATTGGTGGAGCGTTATGCTGCCATCGATGTTGGAGATGACATTGAGACCAACGTATTTGAAGGCTTTTGATTCTGAACTGCCGATGAGGAATATTTGACTCAAACGATTTATCACTTGCTGTTCGAACTCATGTGTACTAGCCCAAAGGAAGTTGTCGACGTAGATGCATACAATGCCTTCGACTTTGCCACCATTGCTCCAAGAGAACAGCGCTGAATCTAGTGATGACACTTTAGCTCCGAGACTCAACAACTGATCTTTTACGCGCAGATACCAATGCCTAGCAGCATCACAAAGGCCGTAAACTGTTTTCTTTAGTCTCCATAACTTACCATTTGCATATTCAGGCGGAGGACGTAAATGAACAACTCTTTCAGTGTTGTTACCTTGCAAGTAGGCAGCTTTCATGTCCATAGTGTGGCAATCCCACTGGTTGGTGGAGGCCAAAGAAAGTGCCAAACGCACTGCTTCCTTTGAACAAGTAGGCGAGTCTTTTCGGAGATCCACTGTGTCTTCCTCAAATCCTCTGGCGACTAAGCGTGCCTTAACAATAGGCTTTCCATTTTTCAGTTTTTCTGTCACAACCCATCGAACCATTATGGCACCTTTTCATATACTTCCTCATACACATCATTATTCTGCCAATTTGTAATTTCATTTTCCTTAGCACATAATACGGCCTCAGAGTTGAAAAGAACAAGCATTTCTGCATCATCATCAACCACTTCCCATTCGCTAAGATCCTTCTCCAAATCTATCCAATCAATGCTGCCGTCAGAGTCCCTCTTCAAATTGTAGCAGTGTTTGTACTTTCCAGTGGCTTTACCTGCCCGACTTATAATCCTTCCAGACACCAACTCTCCACTTTCTGAATGTATTCCCTTTATATGTTGACCAACAGAAACTTTGGGAAGCTGATTAATCGGAACAGAAACTGTGGGAGGCTCATCAATTGGGACCACACAATCTTCCGACTCGTCATCTGGTGGATAGTCATTTGACACTTGCGTAGGATCGTCATGAGGCTTCTCCTGGACAACATTGTTCTTCTCATCACTACTGACACCACTTTCAACTGTAGTATCTTGCTCTGGCGCTCGCGCTAGATGACATACATGCACTCGCACGTATACACCGCCGTGTCTTACCAGAATTTGTTTCTCATCTCTGCCTATTACAATTCCGGGACCGTGCCACTCATGACTGTCATTTCTTTTGTAGAAGACTTCATATCCATTTCGGATGTCGTTTAGGTCACTCGAACGTACGTTGTGCCGCAGAGCCCTAGCCAAGCGTTCATTTGATTCGGTCTTTATAAACTCTTGTCTAGCTAAATGAAGAGCGTTCAAGTTGTCTCTCACAATTTTCGATGGTGATGAAGGTTCCAAGGTTGGAGGATCATTTGCGTACACATTAGGCAGACCAGGGTTTTGACCAAAAACAAGTTGGCTAGGAGAAAAGCCTGAGTAGTTGGTGTGAGCATTTCTTGCCGATACTGCCCATGCTAAGACCACATCCAATTCACACTGGCTATCAGCCATTATCTTCCTAACAGTGTCACCAATGACTGCATTTTGACGCTCACAGACTCCATTGCTCCAAGGACTCTTTGCAGACGTTGTCATGATCTTGATATTGAAGGCCTCTCCCAGTGCTCGCATTTCCGCATTGTTGAATTCACAGCCGTTGTCTGTAAGAATTTTTCTAGGTGCACTAAACACAACAATCCAGCTCCGAAATATTCCTTTGATAATGGTGGGCGCACACTTATCCGCGATTACTATCACATTACAATACCTGGTCGCCAAATCAACAGGGACTAAAAAATAATGCCTTCCCCAAGCTTTTAAATCCATGGCTATGGCTTCGTTAAACTTAGATGCCATGGGCAAACTGACTACGGGTCGGGGCTTGGCTTTCTTAAATCTGCAACAGACTGTACAAGCATCAGATACAGCCTTGATAGCCCATTCCAGTTTTGAACTTTTAATTCCCGCATCTGTGATCAGTTTAATTAGTTTTGCCGATGTTGGGTGTCCAAGTTGCCTGTGAAGCTTCAAAGTGGTTTTTCTACATCACCCCCACGAGATGCCAACATGATTGTTTCACAAAATTCACGATCTAGTCATAAGGAAATTGGAAGTAAGTAATGGCCTGTAGATGAGGACTTTAAATCAATGATAGTTCCACATTTTTTGACCTGGTCAGTTCCAAGGTTAATCAACATTTTTGCTTTTTTCATGGAACGTCTACTCAACAGCAAGGAAATATTGCAGTCCACAACATCAGTCATGATGGTAACACGCATGTTTCCAATGTAGCAGGGCAGAGTAACACGTTTGAGGGAAGAAACTGTGACACCATCAGCAAAAGTAAACGTTGAGGATGACGCTTCTTCTCTTACAGCATCACGTTCGTAATCAGTGAGCTCACTTAGATAGCAATTGATCCATTCAACTCCACATACAGTTGTAGAACACCCTGTGTCTAGAAGAGCACATCCCTTAGATTCTTCTACTAGAGTCTGTGACTTACCTCTACTAGCGGCATCATCCGCATAGCCCATAAATAACGACAGATGCACTCTTTCGGAATTCTCTTCTTGACTGCCGTCGTTTTTGTATGCATCTGGACAGTCACGTGCCCAATGAAATCTAGAATGACATACAAAACACCTCGATACCTTTCCGTCAGACACAAGTGGGTTCTGCCTCCTGGCGGTGAATGAGCGTTGGAGAATTCTAGCATATACGGTTGAACATCGACCACTACCCCGACATCGATCACGTATTGTACCACCCCACAACATTCTCCGTCCTCGTCGAGTACCTCTAGCATAAAGCGTTTCCTCACCCTCAACTTCGTCACTCCAAAATACTGGTTCGTCTTTCACCTCCCGGGTGGACACCAATGCCTCGTTCTGACTGCCAATTTCACCAGCAAAAATACGATTCAGGGCAGATTTCCTATTTTCGAATGTCGCCTCAGTTATCGCGGACATCACTAGTTGTCGCTCACTGTCTGAAAGTTTGCATGCAGCTAAGAGCATAAAAGCCATCACAGAATTTGGCAGTTCCATGTCCTGCTTTGTAAACTTGAAATAAACATGCTCAAATTCTGTCACGAACTCCCGAATGTTCATATCACTGGCTCTTCTGAAGTTGTACAGCTCATAAAATGCAAACTGTCGGTGTCCTTTGTCCACGAGAAATAAACCGTCTAATTTTTTCAGCAGGGTCTGAACACCATCCTTCTGCTTTAGAACATCAGTATCAATCTGCGAAGACGTCACCCTCGCTCTTCCAGACAATGACAGGTGAATAGCTAAGGCTTGTTTTTCTTTTGCTAGGTCGCACCAAATGCCAATGTCTTTTTTCCAGCTCTCATATGCAGAATCATTATCAAGTTTTGGAGGCCACTTGGTCGAACACGACGCCATTCTTCTAACCACGCTCTGCTACCAGTGTAGGAACTAGGCAAACCACACTCACCGGCTTCACAGCATGAACTGCCAAGGTTCCCTGTTGCATACCACAGGAACCTTCCGATGATGTCATCACTCGTGACTTAGCAGGTGTTACTTTGTACTTAAATTTTTAATTAAAATATTTCCATCAGAAGACCAACAATCATTAATTCTCTTTCCATTTTTGGCTTAGCAAGCCTTTCATAATAAGGTGGCTTGAAATTTAGTGAGATCCTCATTTATGAAAACATTGTGTGTAATTGATGTAGCATTATTCCTGGTTTCCGAGGTATCATTAGAAATGACTGGATTGTCTGCTCTGTTTGCATCAGTCATTACGCCATCCACTGCTCCAGCTGTTCCCCAAGACCCTTTAAGATCCTTCTCATGGCCAGCAGCACATGGCAAGGTGCTGTCTGCCACAAGGGAACATTGGTTCACCGCACTGGACAGCCTTGAAGAGTCAGGTGCTTCTCGTTGTTGAGAAGTCTACACAGCCAGACAGACCTGAGTTACTCAACAACAGCAACCCCCTAGGATAGCTGCCTTAATTCAATTGATTCATTAGGAGGTTGCCATGATGGTTAAAAAGCTCCACCAACTTAAGAGCTATGTGACTATCTTATCCTCAAACCGACTCCCCTAGGGAACTTACGTATTTCTCAGGCAGTGGTGATTTACAAGACTTAGTACATAAATGAGCCAAAGCCAATGTCTATTGATTCTGACAGTGATGGGAATGGTGAAGTTGTGGATATTGAAGTTGAAGTGAAAAATATTGTGAGTGCTGTTTTCAGTGATAAATCTGATTAGTGTGATCAATTTATGGAAAATTTAAACTCACCAAAAAACTCGTTTCTTTTAGAGTTGTGGATCAAGCTAAGTGGAGTGACTATTAATCATGCCTAAAAGGCATTCATTCTGTACCACTGCTCATTGCTGTTTGGGACAGCAGCTCTCAGATGCAGCTACGCAGGAGGCAGTCGCAGCTGCAAGGAAGGTGCCATGTGGGGAGTCTCTTAGAACTGAGGAGATGTTGGCAGTTACTAACGAGGCAAGAGTATAGCCATGGACTCCAGAGACTGGGATGGAAAGATTTGCAGCAGAACACTGCCTTGAACAAGCCCAGCCACCACCCCCAAGATTAAATGAAAGTGAAGGTTCATATACTTTGAATGTTTTGAACACAATTCGTTTTGCTGCAAGGATCCCTTAGCGTGGAGGAAGAGCCTTTTCAATGGTAGGAGAGGCAACAGCTCCCAGAACTTCCTCCAGTCACTTCTTACCCTAGCCAGAAACCTAGCTTTAGCCGTATCTCCATCATATAACATGTCCCTCAAATGCAACGAAACACCTGCAGGAGATACCGAAGATTGACTTTGAAAAATGTTTCGGGCAGTGGAAGGAACGCTGGACCACATGTGTCAAGTCAGAAGGGGCATGCTTTGAGGAGGATTAGTGTCCCAACTCAACAGGTTAGCTAGCTGTTTATTTTTCCAGAGCCTAAAGTCAGATACTTTCTGAACAGACCTCGTACAGCATCATCAGCAAACAGCAGTACAGGAAGTTTCTAAACCCTACCCTCTCTCACAAAAGACACTCCAACATCCACTTCCCTACTTTGTATTTAGGATGCATAAAATAAAAAAATAATTGATTGTAGAAGTTGTGGAGAAAGGAAATCATTTTACACTAGGGTAGAAGAAAGTGTACTTAGATGGTATGGACATATGTAGAGAAAGGATGTACAATAGTTAGAACTGTGAGAGAGGTGTATGCAAGTAAGTTTCAAGGTGGAATGAGGTGTGGTAAGCCAAGAAAGTGGATGGATATGGTAGCTGAGTGTTTGAGAAGATGAGGTATGGAAATTGATGAGGTTAGGAAATTGACAGTGGATGGAGTTGGTTGAATAAATGTGTATGGAGGAGTACTTGACAATGATTTGGCATCTCATTTTAACCTTGATAATCAGTTGATTGACTTTGCTGTGGGTGTGAGGTGCGTCGGTAAAGAAAGATTTCGTTTCGTTTAGTTTTTGAAGGCTCCAACATGCTTGCATGTGTCGGCCTTGGTCACCTAATGGCGGCTGTCCACGCTGCTCGATCTCTGGCAGCCTCCCTATTCACTCCCTTAACCCTTAAGTCACATTTAATGACCGCGTCCCATGTCTTTCTCGGTCTACCCCTCCCAACCCCTCCCCCAATATTAACACTTCTCACCATCTGTACCCAGTTATCATCCCCCATCCTCTCCACATGTCCAAACCACCTCAGCCTACCTCTCCTCATCACAACACCAATACACTCCAGTCCCATCCTAACTCTCAACTCTTCTATCGTAAACCCAGCCCCCTCAGGCCTTGCACGCAGGGACACACTGCACATCCACCTAATCATTGTCATTTCTGTACGTTTAAACCTGCGAATATCCTCTTCTTTTACTGCCCAGGTCTCATAACCATACAGCATCACACTTCTAACACATGCTGCATACAAAGACCCCTTAGCACGTAAGGAGAGTCCTCTCAATGTCAGGAGAGGCAACAGCTCCCTGAACTTCTTCCAACCACTTCTCACTCTAGCAACCGAGCTAACTCCAGCCCCACCTCCAGCACATAACATGTCTCCCAGATAACAAAACTCCTCCACACACTCAAGAGACTCACCTGCAAGTTCAACCCTCTCACGCCTAACAATCTCCACCTGCTCTCCCCGACACACCGCACACATGAAATCAGCATTATCTCGCAGTGTACCTCTAATACCACTACATCTCTTGTGCACCCATCTATCACAAACACTGCACAAGATGGAATTACTTCCCACACCCATGTGGCAAACTGCACATGGCCACTCTCCCTCTCCTCTGATTGTACCACCACCAACCCTAGATATCATCACTTTTGTTTTATCTGCATTTACCCTTAAGCCCTTGTACCCCATACCATCTCTCCACTTCTTAAATCTTTCCGCAGCCTCCCTTTCATTCTCAGCAATCAACACCAAATCATCACCATACAACATCTCCCATGGGAGTCCATCTCTGAAGTCACGTGAGAGGGCTTCAAGCACCATGATAAACAACAAGGGACTCAAAACTGACCCCTGATGCACACCAACATTCACGGAAAACTCATCACTCAAAACTCCATTCACTCTTACCTGGGTGCGAGCACCCACGTACATGGCCATAACCACCCTAACCAGCCACTCTTCCAACCCTAGCTTTCTCATTGCCCACTTCACCACCTCTCTAGGGACTCTGTCAAAGGCCTTTTCCAAATCAACAAAAACAAAATACAATTCCCTTTTCTTTCCAATATATTTTTCCTGAAGCTGTCGAACAGTGAATATGGCATCAGTGGTCCCCCTGCCTGGCATAAACCCAAACTGCATCTCATTGATATTCACTCTTTCTCTAATCATACCTTCTAGAACTCTCTCCATTACTTTCATTATCTGATCTAAGAGCTTTATACCTCTGTAATTTCCCCTTTCCAGGGCATCACCCTTCCCTTTGTACACATTTACAATTACCCTCTTCAGCCAATCATCTGGGACCACACACTCATATATAATCATATTTATCAGGTCAGTGACTAACCTCACCCCAATATCTCCTGAGGCCTTCAACATTTCAGCAGTGAACCCAGACACACCTTCCGCCTTCCCCACCCACATCCTGCCTATTGCCTGACTCACAGTAGCAGCGTCAATCAAAGGCCAAGGGTCAAACACTGGATCAGCTGGCACCAAACCATCCCTATCCCAATCAAACTCCTCATTCAATAACCAGCTATAATGCTCTCTCCATGCATCTTTAATATCCTCACTGTTCACCACTACCCTTCTTTCATCATTCTTCACACACTGCTCGCCTACAATGTCCCGATTATCTCTCTTCACCTGATTTGCCACCCTAAAAACCATATTTTTCCTTCCTTCATGATTTAGATTATGAAGTAAAAGTCTCTGTGACTCAGACTTCGCCCTGTATACCTCTCTTCTAGCTCTGCACTTGGCAGCCAAGTACTCCTCCCTGTTACCACCCTTCTTCCATTCCCGGAAAAGCCTTCTTTTCTCCTTAACTGCAGCTTCTACACCCTCATCCCACCACCAAGTTACTTTATGTCTTGGTGGGCCTCTTGTCCAACCGCATATTGCATCGGTAACTCTCAAGAGGTTGTTCTTAAGGGCTCTATACTGTTCATTAACGTCTCTATCTACGGCTTCCTGTTCAGCCACCACTCTCCTCATCTCACTATAAAAGGCATCCCTTACTGATTGGTTTCCCAGCTTCCATATTTTCCTCCTAGGTACATATGTCCTCCTTCTCATCATTCGTTCCTTAAGCACCATGTCACAAATCAACAGTTTGTGCTGCTTGCTTCCTATAACTTTAACATCCCTCACTAATCTCCTGTCAACCCTCCTGACCAGAAAATAATCTATCTGACTACTATTTCCCCCGGACTTGTACGTAATCAATCTACTCTCTCTTTTTCTAAAATGTGTGTTCCACACAATCATGGGCATAGCCTCCCTAAACTCGAGTATTCTTTCCCCTCCCACATTCCTCACACCATATGCACATCCTCCATGGACTCCTTCATAACCTTGAGCTGCTTCACCAACATGACCATTTAAATCCCCTCCCAGAACCACTACCTCATCATCACCCATACCACTTACTACACGTATTAAATCATCCCAAAATCTATCCTTCTCTGCGTCATCCAATCCTACCTGTGGGTCATATGCTGATATAACTGAAATCATCACCTGTCCGATCAAAATTTTCGCTACTATTATCCTATCACTTACTGTCTTGACATTCATAACATACTCCACCCATTTCTCCGCAACCAACACACCCACACCCCCATATCCGTCAGTTCCCCCCTGCCAAAACAGCTTATAGTAGCAATCCTTCCCAGCAATCTTTCTGGCTGATCCACCCCTGTACCGGACTTCCTGCAAACAAGCCACATCCACCCACCTCCTACTAAATGCCTCAACAACTTCCCCTGCTCTTCCCCTCAAACTTCCCACATTCCACGAACCCACCCTAAACCCCCTGGGTGATTTGCTGTCCTCAGGCTTGCTTTGATGCATATATTTGTACTTGGTCATAGTCGGTAAGATAAAGGGGGGTAAACATTCCAAAGGCCCAGCCCATTGCAGAGTCCTAGGTCCAGGCAATGGATCTGGGACCCCTAGCCCACCAGCTTACTAGTGGCTGTGGTAGTGGCCTCGGGGCACCCTGCCAGGACACCTGCAGGGACACCCTCCAAGCGCGCCTTGGCACTGCAACTGCCCCGCCATTATACACTCACTGATAGGGCAGCCTCCTGGGGCGCTGCTCCCAGGTTCAGGCCCCTTTCTGTTGAGCGGAAGCGACAGCCTGGGAACCACAATGCCCTGTACCCTCTAGCACAGGTTCGAGCCCCATCTCGCCCCGGACCCGTGATCTATGCCGGCGGAACCCCTGTCAAGCCTCCCCCCGAAAGTCAGCCACTAGGTAGCAGGGGCAAAGTTTTCTGGCCGCATGGCCTTGCTAGCGTCAACCCCTGTAACGTAGTGGAGTACGTTGTGTGATATGTAAAGTGCATGTGGTGTAGTGCATATGTTAGTTAGAGGAAATGTTTGGGAGAGTATGCTGGTCTACTCTCCATGTTACTGTCACACTGAAAAGGTCAGCAAAGGAGGATGATTAGGTAGCTAGTGAAAGGAGCTCCAGCTCTCCCTATCACCAGCATTCCATTCCCCTCGGGAGTACTACCCTGTTCGGCCCGTGCTACAACCTCCTCCTACAAGTTAGTTGTTTTTACGGGGTGGGGCACTAACCCACCACCAACCCTTTCAGTCGCCTCTTACGACAAGCAGGGATACTGGGGGAGAATTCTCGAAAAAAAACCCTACCCTCAGGGGGGAAGAAGGACAACAAGATTTAAAAAAAAAAAAAAAGTTCTGATGGTTAGGCTATGTACGAAAGTTAGAGGCAGGTTTCTGGGTACATGAACGATGTGTAAATAAGTATTTGGCATATTTTAATGAGCGTGCTGTTGATAGTTTTTGATGCAGAACCAATCAGACTACAGTATCAGTATTAATGCAAATGGGATATACAACAAACCCTCGCTTTATCAAGCACCGAAATATTGGATTTCAGATTTATCAAATGCCTCTGAGCCCACCAAACTTTTTACAGCTATACCTATCTAGGGTTGACGAATGGGATGCATTACGCAACCCTTCTGAACCCCCAGCAATGTGTGAGGTGACTCACAACACAGTTGCCAAGGTAGACGAATATATGTAGAACTGAAAGCAGGGAACTGGCTACATAAGTTACATAACACAAAGGAGACACCTTGATAGTGTCAGCCTGGTGCCATTTCCGTGAATGTTTGTGGATGCATATTATTGGTTTCCACAGAAGGAGATAAAGCACTGAGAAAATTTTGTCATCTTCATCATCGTCATCATCATCATCATCATCATCATCATCATCATCATCATCTAATCCTGTGTTGTCCCATGAGGAGCATAGGAGCCTGGGGATAGGCAAGTTGGACCTGACATTTAAGATGAGAGTGACCCAAAAGCAGGTGACCAACTATCTAAGTTACATAACAAAGGAGACAGCCTGGCACATCTAGTTGCATGTATGTTTACATGAACATCTTTTACTTTTTATGTGAACATTGTATACATTTCCTCAGGAGGAGTTACAGCCACTAAGAATATTTTGTTATTTATGAACCCTATCAGGTTTCTGGACCGGGCAGATTATGTCTGTGCTAGAGTCAGCACTCTCACGCTGACCCACATCGCAGCATAATATTTTTCTTTGATCGCTCTGTGTAAATACACTTTTCATGATAGAATGTTGGTTTTGGTTTCATTTTAAAGCCGAATAGTTGTATTTTATCATAGTCTGTTCAAAAAAGGAGAACAAAGAAAATAAAATTTCAAAATGATGAGTTGAAGTTGGGCGAAAAGCAAAAATTTTATACCTTCCCGTAGAAAAATATTTGGCATAAAACAATTTTATTGCACGGTAAAGCGAAAGGAAAGAGATGCAACAGTTTTATTTTAGTCTCAGCCGCATATTCAATTCGCAATCTTTTCTTCGATCGGTCAGTGTAAATACACTTTTTATGATATGGTGCTTGTTGTGGTGTTATTCCGAAGCTGAATAGTTGTACTTTATTGTAGTTTGTTAAAAAATAAAAATAAAATAAATAAAAAGTCAAAGTGATAAGTTGAAGGGCAAAAAATAAAAAATTTATACCTTGCTGTAGAAAAATATTCACCAAGAATAAAGTGATAAAGAAATGAAACCATGAGTCTGACCAGCTGTGCAGTACCTGCCACACATAGAGCGGCCATTCCATGATGTCAGGCTTGAGTCTCTTTGTTATGACGCGTAAATGCAATTTATGGTGAATATTTTACAAAAGTTTCTTAAAATGACGATTGAAACATCATCGGAATCTCTGAGATTGGATTTGAAATGATGATCAAAATCATCTTTGAAATCTCAAAGGGTTAAAGGAGAATGAGATGCATGGATGGATATGAATAGAACCCAATGCAGGTGACTGGCTATGAAAGTTACATAACACAAAGGAGACACCCTGGCACCATTAGCCTGGCGCCGCCATGTGTCTACGTGTATGTCTATGTAATTTCATTTGTAAAGGTTCACACATGCTTGCATGCGTCAGCCTTGGTCACCTAATGGTGACTCCCCGTACTGCATGATCTCTGGCAGCCTCCCTATTCAGTCCCATATCCCTGAGGCCACACTCTGTGACCTTGTCCCAGGTCTTTTTCAGCCTGCCCCTCATAACCCAACCCCAACTTTCACTCTTCTCATTTCTGCACCCAGTTGTTGTCTCCCAAACTTTCCATATGCCCAAACCATCTCAATCTACCCCATTGCATCACAACACCAATACATTTCAGTCCCATCCTTCCTCTCAACTCTTCCATCACCTCACATTCAAGAATGCACATTTTATTATTTTACACAGGAGCTACTGGCAGTAAGAATATTTTTTTATTTAAAGGTGTGAGTGAGATGCATAGATGGATATAAGTAGAACCAAAAGCAGGCAACTAGCTCTGTAAGTTACATAACACAAATTAGGAGGCAGCCTGGCAGCTTCATCGTGGTACCTTCTGCATGCATGTTTACAGAAGCATTTTATTATTTTCCACAGGAGGAGCTACAGACACTATGAATATTTCATCCTATTAAAAGTGAGAGCAAGATGCATAGGTGGATATGAGCCAAAAGCTGCAAAAAGGTGAAATTATGGGACAAGTAAGTGTAAAATGGGTATACAGTAAAACCTCAATATAACGGACTTCAGTAGACCGGAATTCGCTTTTATCACTCTCGAGAAGCCACCGGACTATCTATCTATCTGTCTAATGCCAGAAACCATAATTCCGTAAGGGGTGGCCATTTGACTTTGAGTTATTTATTTTACGGGGAGGGGCACTAACCCTCCACCAACCCATTTGTTGACACGTAGGGAGCACGTATGGTTTGGTTATATGGTTACCACCCAACATTGTAAATGGTTTCATGGCTTACAGGAAACCATTTGGCTTGTCACTCAATGTAATGCCACCTGTAAAGGAAAGAAAAGCAGTAAGAAGTGACAGGAAATATAGGAGAAATAGGAAGAAAGGAGGGCAGGCACAGAAAAGAATGATAAAGGCTAAGGAAGAAGTAGGCAGCACTACATCAAGTGAGTGGATGATGGTCGCCACCACCTACCACTACCGGACTAAATTCCTATATATCGGAAAAAGTCCGATAAAGCCAAAAGCAGCCTGGACTGCCCGACAACTTCAGCTATGTTCACCACAATAAGGTAAATAAAAGACATGTTTATCAGTGTACAGTACAGTATTATTATACCATTTGATTAATGTAGTGAAGGTATAACATAGTACAGTACTGCAATGATAGTGAAAACAGTTTAAAAACCAGTGGTGCAATCCGGACTAATGTCTGATATATCGGAAAAAGTCCGGATTAGCAGGGGAAAGTCCGGATGTCGCTTTTATCGGAATTTCGCATTTTCCGGAATGGTTAAGGCTCCAATATGGCCATTATAGTGAGGTCTTACTGTAATTTTCATTTACAGTAGCAACAAGAATATAATACTGTAGTCATGCTCCACAGGTAGGATTGGATGACGCAGAGAAGGATATATTTTGGGATGATTTAATACGTGTAGTAAGTGGTATGGGTGATGATGAGGTAGTGGTTCTGGGAGGGGATTTAAATAGCCATGTGGGTGAAGCAGCTCAATGTTATGAAGGAGTACATGGAGGATGTGCATATGGTGTGAGGAATGCGGAAGGGGAAAGAATACTCGAGTTTGGGGAGGCTATGGACATGATTGTGTGCAACACACATTTTAGGAAAAGAATGAGCCGGTTGATTACGTACGAGTCCGGGGGAAGTAGTAGTCAGATAGATTATTTTCTGGTCAGGAGGGTTGATAGGAGATTAGTGAGGGATGTTAAAGTTATAGGAAGCGAGGAGTGTGTGCAGCAGCACAAACTGTTGATTTGTGACATGGTGCTTAAGGAACGAGTGATGAGAAGGAGGACATATGTACCTAGGAGGAAAATATGGAAGCTGGGAAACCAATCAGTAAGGGATGCCTTTTATAGTGAGATGAGGAGAGTGGTGGCTGAACAGGAAGCCGTAGATAGAGGCGTTAATGAACAGTATAGAGCCCTTAAGAACAACCTCTTGAGAGTTACCGATGCAATATGCGGTTGGACAAGAGGCCCACCAAGACATAAAGTAACTTGGTGGTGGGATGAGGGTGTAGAAGCTGCAGTTAAGGAGAAAAGAAGGCTTTTCCGGGAATGGAAGAA
>JAGKTI010002694.1:0-13230 GCA_018397915.1 Birgus latro | reverse complement strand
GAGGTCATTAAGTGTGACTTAAGGGTTAAGGGACTGAACAGGGAGGCTGCCAGGGATCGAACAGCGTGGAGAGCCGCCATTAGGTGACCAAGGCCGACGCATGCAAGCATGTTGGAGCCTTCAAAAATGAAACGATTTATTGTCCATCATGTGTTTCAATACCCACCTTTGGGTGAGATTGACCCTTGGATTTATCCAAGTTTCAGGTTTATCGAACCAGGCATTCCCTTCACTTTGTTCAGGGCAGTGAGGATTTACTGTATTCGTTATTAATTTTAATATAAAGTACAAGTGGCAGTGTGTTCTAACTGGTGAAAATTACAGGTCCATGTCCACCTGTTGTGTATGGTTGTGCATGATTGTTTATTATTAATGTACAGATTTCATTGTTTTGCTGCTATTGTTCAGCACATTTTTATAACCATTACCTTGAAAGGAAGACAATGATGGGGTGGATGCAGAGGAGGAGTTCTGATGAAAAGTAAGAAGGAATAATGTAGAGTAGGAAATATATGAAGAGCTTAGTGGAGAGAGATGAAAAAAGAAACTGTTGAGTTTGGAAGAAAAACAACTGTAAATATTCTGAAGATGTGGAATGGGATTTTCATCTCTTCGTGACTTGTGGTGCAGAAGAGGTAAATGAGGTGTGTTCTAGATTTCTACATCCTTTGTAACAATGAGACACAGGTTTATGATGATAGTGATTGTAAGTTTGAGTTTTATTATGTGCAGGTAATTATTAACTTACTGTTAATAATGTTTCTTCCTCCCTGACAGGTTGACAAGAACCTGGAGATTAAAGCATACTATGCCGGTCATGTGTTGGGGGCAGCCATGTTCCATATTAGGGTGGGGTCAGAGTCGCTGGTCTACACTGTGAGTATTCCATTTATGATTTTGTAGCTCTTTGCCCTCTTTGTTTTAGTGCTTACTTCCTTTGTATGTGTTCATCTTCTTGTTTCATAGTTATCCAGCTCCCGGATCACATTGCTTTTTCCTAATCTCATGTGTTAGTAAAAATTTGACATTTATGACATATGGTTTCAGCAGGTTTCAGCCTACCCTTGCCAAGCAACAGACCTCCTATGAGGCATAGTGAAGGGTGTAGGAAGCAAAGTGCTTATGTACAAGAGATGATAGGAAGCAAAGTGCACATACATGGTTGCCATATTGGCGCACATTACCACTTCCCCCACCCACCCCACCCCACTTTTGGTGATTTGATCATGCAAAAACAATGTTTTACCGTGTTGCTTGATTTTTGGTCAAGGTTTATAGTGGTGCTCAAAATATGTTTCATGCAAATTAGACCTACGTATAACGAGGATCCAATGTATGTTGTTAGCTTTGTTGTTGTTGTCCCAGATTCATCTGGACATGAATCTGATGGACTGCAGGTTTAAGTTACTCTCATCCTGCAGTCCACCATTCCCCAATTGTGGAATAGTGAAGGTTTCAAGAGAAGCTGTTACAACCAGGCAGCAGAGTTGCCCTGTTACGGTCGGTGTCATCATATGAAGGCATCCTTCTTCAGCATTGTTGACTGTCATATAGTGTAAATACAAATCTTCATGGCGCTGACCAGAAACCTATACATTGTGTTACTGTGCACATTACTTGAAGCTGAGCAGCTGCAGCATCCACCCAGAATATTTTTGTGTACCATTCTGTGGGGAAGAAGCCTGATCTGACCCTAATGAATTGCTCTTTACTACAGTCAGATGTCAGTTCCCTGCATGATGTATGTACTGTACTGTACCTCTAGGATGGCCCCATAGATGCACTTGCTTACCTTTGGCTGACAAGTCTCCTCTCACAGACTGACTGAGGTTAAGCAACAGCAAAAGTGTCTTAATGCTGTACTGCATAAAGAATTGAATAGAGCACTTGGTGTGGCTTACGGTGTCAGATATTCCGTAGTTTGGGGAGATGTACTCTACTGTATTGTGGATTAGTTTTATGTTTTGTGCAGAATATTACTGTAGGTGTGTCAGGCATCATAAACCTGTGTTGCACTGTGAGAGAGATTTTTGTACTGCCCCGCAGGGTGATTACAATATGACACCAGATCGGCATCTGGGAGCAGCATGGATTGACAAGTGTCGTCCAGACCTGCTCATCTCAGAGTCCACCTATGCCACCACCATCAGGGACTCCAAACGATGCAGGTAAAGTATTGTCAGTGATCTGTTTTAACATAGAACGATAAAAGTAGGTTGTAGCAGAAAACAGGTTATAATTATAATAGGAAGTTAACACAAGATTGTTGTAGAAATATGTTGTAACTTTTTTTCTGCAAGAGACTGAACCACAGACTGAGAGCCAGTGTGTGTGTGTGGGGGGGGGGGGGGTGAAAGCCAAACCAAGATCATTTGATATTGAAAAGCTTGGACACAATGATTTCTTGGTTATTGAGCACTTGGTTATAGCAGCTTCCATTATCAATTCAAGATGAAAATCTGCACTCCTGCCATTATCGTGCTTTGTGTGTGTGTTTGTGTGTATTTACCTAATTGTGAAATACAGGAAATGAGCTGCACTCGTGGGGACCCGTCTCTGTTACTCAGTGTCAAAATTTTGCTTTAAACTCATTTAAGTTTTTAGACTGGACAGTCTCTTTTTCCATGCTATTCCACAGGTCTGTGCATCTATAAGGAAAGCTATATTTCTTGATGTCCTTCAAGCTGCTTGGCTTCTTTAGTTTCATTCCGTGTCCTCTTGTTACTCTCATCCCACATAAACAGATTTTCTCTATCAGTTTTATCTACTCCCATCATAGTCCTGAACACTGCAATCATGTCATCCCTCTCTCTCCTCTCCTCTAAGGAAGGCAAATCCATCCTTTTCAGCCTCTTTCTGTATGACAAATCTGCCAGACTGGGGACCATCTTGGTTGCTGTTCTTTGTATTCTCTCAGTCTTGTTTATATCTTTCTTTTTGTGTGGGGACCACATTACTGCTGCATATTCTAACTTGGGGCAGATCATGGCCACTGTCAATATTTTCATCATCTCCTCATCCATATAATGAAATGCCACTCTTATATTGGTCAAGAGTTTATATGTCTCTCTAACTATCTTATTTATGTGTTTTTCAGGTGATAAACTATCCTGGACCAGCACTCCCAAATCTTTCTCTTCTCTTGCTTTTGTAATTGGTTCATTACCCATCAAATAATTCAGTGATGGCCTCTTGGTTCTTTTACCCATTTCCAATATTTTACATTTTTTTGTGTTGAATTTCATTTCCCACACCTGGCTCCAATCATGTATCCTATCTAGTTCCTTGTATAGCATTTTACAGTCCTCTTCAACCTCTACCTTTCTCAAGATCTTTGCACATCAGCAAACAGACTTGCATAACTGTTCACTCGATCTACCATATCATTTACGTAAATCAGGAACATTACTGGTGCCAACACCGAGCCCTGTGGGACACCACTTGTTACTTCCCTCCATCCAGATGTCCTGTCCTTTATTACTGTCCTCATTTGTCTGTCTCTCAAAAAGTCTCTCATCCATTCCAGGAGGCTTCCCTTCAGTCCTCCGATAAGCTCTAATTTCCATATTAGTCTCTTACGGGGTACCTTGTCAAAGGCCTTCTCCAGATCTAAATACACACAATCCACCCAACCGTCTCTCTCCTGTAGCACATCAGTCGCCCTTGAGTAAAAGCTCAATATGTTGGAAACACATGACCTTCCACTTCTGAATCCAAACTGACTTTCAGTCAAAATATTCATCTCTTCCAGATATTTTATCCATCTATCTTTCAGGATTCACACAATTTCACGACCATGCTGGTTTGGGACACTGGTCTATAATTCAGGGGTTCTTCCTTGTTTCCTTCCTTATAAATTGGTACCACAGTTGCTCTCTTCCATTCCCGAGGCACTTTCCTTTCTTCGAGAGAACACACAGTTAAATTGTGAATCTTGTCTGCCAGTTGTTCTCTGCATTCCTTCAGTACCTAATTAGAGATTCCATCTTGTCCTGGGGCTTTCCGTACATCTTGAGTTTCCAGTAATTTATACATTTCCTGCACTTCCACTTTTATATCTTTTATCACTACATTTCTAATCACTCCCTCCCCTTCCACAAACTCCCTTTTCTTAGTGAAAACCGATTGGAAACATTTGTTCATTATTTCAGCTTGCATTACTGCATCTTTGTAGACCTCTCCTTCTACTTTCATTTTGGTGATTCCTTCCTTTTGCTTCAATTTGCCATTGACAAATCTATAAAACAATTGGGTTCATCCTTATATTTGTCAATTATACCTTTTTCAAAGTTTCTTTCTTCCTCTCTACGTATTCTTGTATATTCATTTTTAGTTCTTTTATATTCTTCCTTTGTTCTGTTATTACCTCTCTTTCTCCATTTGTATTTACCTATTTGTAGTATACAGGAATTGAGCTAAGCTCGTGTTGTCCTGTCGCCATATCTACATTTATCTAATCTAGTTTTAAATACATGAATGTTTTTCGCCTGCACCACCTCTTCGTCTAAGTCATTCCAAATACTTATGCTTCTGTTTGGGAAACTGAACCTTTTGAGATCATTAAGACATCTACTTTTCCTCAACTTGAAGCCATGACCTCTTATTCTTCCATCATCCAACACAAAAAGATCCTCTTGATCCACCATTTCCAATTCTCTTACATTTCTAAATATCGTGATCAAGGCACCTCCTTCCCTTCTTTCGCGCATTGTTGGTAACTTCAGTTTTTCCAATCTCCCCTCGTAGGTGAGTTCCCTTAAACGTGGTATCATCTTTGTTGCCATCCGTTGAACCCTCTCTAGTTTATCAATATGCTTCTTCAAATGAGGTGACCATACCACTGCCGCATACTCTAGTCTTGGTCTTATCATGGTCACTGTCAACTCCCTCAACATTTCCTCATCTGTATAATTAAAAGCCATTCTCATGTTTGTCAGTAATCTATAAGTTCCCCCAGTGATTTTGTTTATATGCTTTTCTGGTGACAAGTCATCCCGAATAATCACTCCCAAGTCTTTCTCATCCTTTCTTTTACTAATTATCTCATTGCCTATTTTATATGTCCAGTGTGGTCTTCTTTCACTTATTCCCATTTCTAATACATGACACTTCTTGGCATTAAAGTCCATTTTCCAAGTCTGGCTTCAGCTGTGTAGTTTGTCCAAGTCCTGTTGCAGTTCTTTACAACTATCAATACATTTAATATGTTTCATAATTTTAGCATCATCTGCAAACATACTCATGTAACTATTCAAACCCTCTGGCAGATCATTTACATATATCAGAAACATTATTGGGGCCAGGACAGAGCCCTGGGGTACTCCACTAATCACATTTCTCCATTGTGAAACCTTGTCTTAAGCTTATTACTGTTCTCATCTGCCTTCCTATCAGATAATCTCCCATCCACTTTAATAGTTTCCCATGCACCCCTCCAAAGGTTCTCAACTTCCACAATAGTCTCCTATAGGGCACCCTGTCAAATGCTTTCTTAAGATCCAGATAGACACAGTCCGCCCATCCCTCTTTCTCCTGTACGACATCTGTTACCCTACTGTAGAAACTTAATAGGTTAGTAACACATGATCTTCCTTCCCTAAAACCAAACTGTCTTGGTGTTATCACTTCATTTTCTTCTAAATACTTTATCCATCTTTTTCTGATAATTTTCTCACAGATTTTACAAACAATACTAGTAAGTGACACAGGTCTATAATTAAGTGGATCCTCCCTATCTCCTCCCTTAAAGATTGGCACAATACTTGCTCTTTTCCAGTCTTTAGGTAACTTTCCATTTTCAAGTGAGGTCTTGATGATGACATAAACTGGCTACACTAACTGGTCGGCACATTCCTCCAGCCACACCATCTGGTCCCATTGCTTTTCTTACATCCAAATCCTTCATCAGCTGTAGCACCTCATTCATGTCAACTGTAATTTCGGCCATTCCCGTCAGCCTGAGTTCCATTTCAGGCTCCCTAAAATCGTCTTCCAATACATAAACTGACTGCAGCTTGTTGTTCATTATTTCACACAAGTCTTCCTCTCTTTCGTATGTTTCTTCTCCATCCCTCAGTCATATTATACTGTCCTTAACTTTCATTTTGCCATTTACAAACCTATAAAATACTTTTGGCTCTTTTTTACAGTTAGATGCAATATCTTTTTTGTATTTCGTTTCCTCTTCTCTCCGTACCCTTACATATTCATTTCTTACCTGCTTGTACTCCTCCCAAGCCCTTTCACTATACCCTCTTCTCACTTTATTTCATGCTTTTTTTCTTGCCTCTTGTGCCATCCTACATCTGTTGTTAAACCATTCTTTCTTCCTTTCCATAGCTGCAGAAAATTTTTGGACATACTTAGTAACTCCTGTTTTATATACTTCTGTCAAAACTCATATATCTCATCAACATTTGTGATCATATTCATTTTACTCCATTCTACATTTTGGAAAAAGTTCCTCAGGGAAGCAAAGTCTACCTTCCCATAATTGTATCTATTTTCTCTGTGTTTTTCATCTCTTTCTCCTTCGCTTACTCCTACCACGTCCATCTCAATTACCAGATGATCACTTTTACCAAAGGGGCATTGGTAGGTTACGTTCCTCACATCATTAAGGTCCTTTGTGAATACTAGGTCGAGCCTGGATGGTTCGTCGTCACCCCTAATTCTTGTGTTTTCTTTGATCAATTGGGTTAACATGTTTTCCATCACCAATTCCATTAATTTATTTCCCCATGATTCCTCATTTTCCAAGCATCCATACTTTCCCAATCAACTTCTCTACAGTTAAAATCTCCCATTAATATTATTCTATTTCTTCATTCATTTAATATTTTTAGCCTAATAATGGATTCTCTTTTTAACTGTTCGTATTCTTCCTTCATCCATGCCCTAGTTTTGGGGGGCATATAAAAAGCTATTAAATCCATTTTTTCTCCATAACTGTCCTCTGTTACAACTTCCAAAAGTTCAGCCATGGTATTTTTAATTTCTGTATTCTTTGCTCTTAGGTCATTATGGGTTATATCACTATATCTCCCCCAAACTTATCTTCTCTGTCCTTCCTCCAAATCTTATAACTGTTCCATCCAAATAATTTTGTATCAACATCTCAGGGCAATTTAGTCTCTACCAAGCAAACAATTTCAGGTTTATTTTCATTTAAATAATCTCCAATTTCCCTTTTCTCAGATATTAACCCATCTACATTACTGTACATCAGGGATGCACAACCTTTTGGGCTCCTCAGGCCACATGATCAAACTTAAAACTCACTGAGGGCCGCAAGATTTATTTTAAACAAAAATGTAGAAATTTTAGGTGCGTAATGGTAAAAATATAGTACTTAATCCATTACGTTACAAAATTATGATTAATCCTTACCTGGCATGCATGACACAGTCTTCTTAATGCAATTTTTGACGCTGTGATTCATAGACAAGCTTCTTTATGTTGGGTTGAAACTTTGTTGTTACCAGTCGCAAAACAGAGTGCAAATTTTCAGCACTCAGACTGCTTTGAATGTTTGACTATTTCGACTTAGCAGATTAAATGTTTTTTCACATACATAGGTAAAGCCAAATAAGCTTGCATAAATAGCAGCCTTGTTTCTCAAATAAGGATATTGATCTTTGGGCAAACAATTATAGAAATTGAGTAAGTCCCCTTCCTTAAACTTTTTATGAAGAATGTTGCTGTTCTGGAGGTCAGTCGGTTCTAACTGGCCTTCTACTTCCACGTCTTCAGGTGATACAGAAAAAGAGTTGCTGAACAACATCAAGTTATTCCTTTCTTTCTTGAGGTTTCCAGATCTACTGTCAAATGCCTCCCTGAGTTTTCTTGCTGTTGTTGCATAGTGTTCATTTTTCCTACATACATTGTGTTTCTCACACATTAGTTGGTAGTTTGGGAAGTGTACTAATTCACCTTTGATTAGCTGTGACTGAAACAACTTTAGTTTTTGTTCAAAGGCTGTCACATGGTTTCCTAGCTGAGAAATAAGTTGGTTATTCCCTTGAAGTCTAAGATTTAAGTTATTTAAGTGACTTGTGAAATTAACAAGAAATGCCAGATCGCAGAGCCAATCCGCATCGTCAAGTTCTGGGACTACTTTATTCTTTTCATTAAGAAATATCACTTCATCCAGAAGACTGATGAATCTCTGCAGTGTATTTCCCCTGCTTAACCATCTAACTTCAGTGAAAAATACTAGATCACCATACTCTGCTTCAATCTCATCAAGAAATTGCTTGAACTGCCGATGATGCAAAGCTGATCGTGACTTAATAAAGTTCACTGTGGAAACTGCAACTTTCATTACATGTTTGAAGTTCAGTTCTTTTCCACACAAATTCTGTTGATGTATTATGCAGTGAAACTGTTTCAGTTCATTTTTTCGCTCTCCAAAGTGCTCAGTTAATAGTTGTACCAAACCATTCTGCTTACCAATCATTGCAGGAGCCCCGTCAGTTGATATGCGTACTAAATTGTCTAAATTTAATTCAACTGCTGAAATCTGCTCTAGTAGTCCACTCAATAAGTCTCTTCCAGTAGTCTGCCCTTTCAGAGAACTGAGGCCAACAAGTTCTTCATGCACAGAGAAGTCGTCTGTTACACCACGTACAAACACTAGTAACTGAGCTGTAGATCATCAGTAGATTCGTCAGTTGCTTGGGAAAAGTACACAAATTGTTTGCCTTTTTTTTTCAACTGGTCTACTGTATCACCTGACAAGTTACAAATTCTACGGTGCACTGTCGTACTACTCAAACTGATATTTTCTTACTTCTTCACAACATCTGGAGAAAGTTTTTGAACAGCAATAACAATATATTTTTTAATGAAATCACCTTCAGAAAATGCCTTTGAATTTTTAGCCATCAGATTTGCAATTTCTTAGCTCACTTCTGTTACATCCTATGACTCCTTATTTCTCTGACTGAACATGTTTTTCTGAACATCAAAACCTTGCATCAGTGATTTTATTTTCTGCTTCCTTAGTTCACCTGTGATTTTTTCATAATACTTGTGCTTTGTTAAATAATGCCTTTGCAAATTATATTCCTTACAAACAGCTACACTACTCTGGCATATCAAACAAATGATATTGTTTGCACTGTTTTCCACAAAGAAATATTTGTCTGTCCATATTTCATGAAATTTTCTGTGTTCATCTTCTAGTTTCCTCTTCCGAGTTGCCTTTTTTCCAGTAGAAGTACTAGCAGCCATTGTGAGCAAGAGTAATCAACCCTCTCTGAAAGAGTTCCTAATAACGACTGTCAGTACTCAGGCAGTGGGGTCGTCGACTCGGCATTGTGGCACATAGACTCCCGTCTAGAGTGACTAATGTCTAGACATGGTGGCTGACGTGTTCACTTCTCGTCCAGTTCTGGGTTCACGGCACATTTTGAATTATTATCTGAACTGCTATTTATCAGTTTATTACCTTTTATTATTTTTTACCTTTTATTACCTACTAAGGGCCGCCAGAGGGTTGTTTGAGAGCCACATGCGGCCCGCGGGCCGCCGGTTGTGCATCCCTGCTGTACATGATACTTAGATTTGCTGCACTGTTTTTATCTTTACTCATTCTTCTCTTTTTCATATTCATATCCATCCCCTTTGTTTCCTTCACATCTAGTTCTTCACATACCACTTCCTTGCTTTCATATCCATCACTCTTCAAAAAAAAGTTTTATGTTCTTCCTCTGTTCTCCTGTCATTTTTTTCCTTTACTTGGTCCTTCAAAGATTTTAAAACTTCTCTTTCTTCTTCATTCAGATCTTTTCTTACTATAATATTTTCCATCCCTGCCTCTTTACTGTGTGTGTGTGTGTATGTGTGTGTGTGTGTGTGTGTGTGTGTGTGTGTGTGTGTGTGTGTGTGTGTGTGTGTGTGTGTGTGTGTGTGTGTGTGTGTGTGTGTGTGTGTGTGTGTGTGTGAGAGAGAGAGAGAGAGAGAGAGAGAGAGAGAGAGAGAGAGAGAGAGTGTGTGTGTGTGTGTGTGTGTGTGTGTGTGTGTGTGTGTGTGTGTGTGTGTGTGTGTGTGTGTGCGCATGCGTGCTCTAAGAAACGTTGTTATTGCACACGTGAGCTGGTTTGTGCTGACACTGATGGTGCAAAATCTGGAGTTTCTGATGTCTTTGAGGGATTCATAGATGAGCCCTACTCAAGGAGTTAATCACAGGTGGTGACTACTAATTCTCCACCTCCTGGCCTCAGAACCCCTCACCTCAAACCCATCTTAGGTCTCTATATGGTATGTGTTTCTTCATTATTGTGCCCTTTTCATCACTTTCTCTTAACCTAACAATGCCTGTGTGTATTTACAGTACTTACCATAACAGTACAAGGTCCGTCCGAGAAGAAACTGAACTTTTAAAATAACGCACCATCTAGCATCCGTATTGTGATCATGATGGGAGCATTGTGTGCCAGCGACTTTAGTCTGACACTAGCAGCTTCACACCACGTCACTCAGTCATTGAGGTACATGCACTTGAGTAAATGTGTTTAGTGCACTTGGTGATTTCTTACAAGGTAAACAATGAAGGATCTTGAAGATCAACATGTTTGTTTGAAATTCTGCATCAAATTGGGAAAAACGTTTACTTTATGAAAAAGGTCGTAATTGGTGATGAAACACAGGTGTACAGCTATGATGTCGAAACAGGGAGCAGTCATTGCACTGGATTAAAACATTGTCACCACAACCAAGAAAGTACGTCAGTCACCTAAGTGTGAAGGTGATGTTGATTGTCTTTTTTTTATCGGAAGGGTGACGTTCATCATGATTGTTCTGTGGTCAGAGATTAGTAAGAGATTTACTTTGACATCCCAAAGCATTTGAGGGAGGCATTATGAAGGAAGAGGCCAGAGGCATGGACAAACAAAACTTTGATGCTACACAATGCACCATCTTGTGTGTTGTTTGTAATCAGTGACTTTTTGCTGAAGCACGAGACGACTTTTGCCCCCCAGCTGCACTACTTCCAGATTTTGTCCCTACAGATCCCCCCCCCCCCTCCCTGCAGTTGAAGTCCACCTTGAAAGGTTTCTGATTTCAAACAATAGAAGAGATAGAAAAAGGTTCACCAATCTCAACAGCCATCATGAGTAAGCGGTTGTCAGGATGGCTGGCGGTAGTGTTCGTTTTTGTTTAAACAATCATACTTCACAGTGCTAAGGATTAAGTGCAGTTCAACACTGGATTACTGTACATGCTTCAAGAGCATTTTCACCACTATCAGAGCCTTAGAGGTGGGGGTAATATTCGTAATAACCACCACGGACATGGTAAGTACACTGTCAGCTGCCAAATATTTTCCATAATCACTTCTAAATCCTCATTCTCCGGTTACATTTTATTTATTTCATACTTTGTGTCCCATATTTGAGTGCATAGGCTGTGAAAAGGGTGATTTTCAGTGATTTTCATGTCTGTTACCTACGTTCACTGTGTTGTCAGTTAGTGAACATATTTGCCATACTCACTTCTAAATCATTTTTCTGGTTAAATTTCATTTATTAAATGCTTTGTGTCCCATATTTGTGTGCATAAGCTGTGAAAAAGGTGATTTTCATAGTGATTATCATGTCTGTTACCTACATTCACTGTGCTGTCAGCTGGTCAACATATTTACCATACTGACCTCTAAATCATAATTTTTCTGGTTAAATGTCATTTATATCATGCTTTGTGTCCCATATTTGAATGTATAGGCTATGAAAAGGTGATTTCTTAGTGATTTTCATATCTGTTACCTACATTCACTATGTTGTCATCTGGTGAATATCTCTGTTATACGTGTACTCACCTCAAAATCATCACTTTTTGGTTGAAATTCAGTTAATTCATGCTCTGTGTCCATTATTTATGTGAATGGGGTCAGAAGTAAGTGCTATGCATGTCTGGTAGGGAGGTAGGTAGGTGGTTTTCTGATTTAGGTTTGGTTAGGGTCCAGAATGACCGGTGCTGGAGCTTCAGGGCCCAATATCTGGACAAGACCACTTTCCGGACATGCCTTTGGCTCTGTTACATCGGATATTGGAGAGTTTACTATATATATATATTTATGGACTGGAGTGTATTGGTGTTGTGATGAGGAGAGGTAGGCTGAGGTGGTTTGGACATGTGGAGAGGATGGGGGAGGATAATTGGGTACAGGGGGTGAGAAGTGTTAATATTGGGGGAGGGGTTGGGAGGGGCAGACCGAGAAAGACATGGGACGAGGTCATTAAGTGTGACTTAAGGGTTAAGGGACTGAACAAGGAGGCTGCCAAGGATCGAGCAGCATGGAGAGCCGTCATTAGGTGACCAAGGCCGACGCATGCAAGCATGTTGGAGCCTTCAAAAACGAAACGAAACCAACTCCCTGCTTCTTCCATGGCAAAAGAAAATGTAAGCGACCCTGCCAGGATTCGAACCTGGAATCTTCTGATCCGTAGTCAGACGCGTTATCCGTTGCGCCACAGGGCCGTATGAATATCACCTCAGCAATTCTGAATCATAACTAAGGTGTCTGTCCAACGCATGTATCGATAAACACACTACATCGCTACAAGATTAAGTGCAGCGTGTGGACGACGAAATTAATACTCATACAAACACATCACTTTTGGATTACTTGGATGAAATATTTACCGGTGTACATGTATAAGCACATACTGTATACCACCAAAGAGGGTGGTGGGCCTTTCAACACACCACCTTCAGCAACATCAGTTACATACAGTCAATGGTTACAAAGTGCATACAGCAAAACTACAAAGAATCAATACATTTAGGCAGGCGGTCAGAGCTGAAACGTATGTCACACACCTCCTTCAACAAACACGGTTGCACACAGAAGTGGTTACAAGAGCGTACAGCAAAATTAAAGGGAATCAATACGTTTGGGCAGGCGGTCAACGGTGAAATGTACGAATATTTAACCTGTAATTCAGTCTCATAACTATGGGCACTCGGTCAATGCAATTCCAAACCCATATACGCCCTAGATCATTAGAAAGGTATGTTAAAGGTAGACGGTCACAAAACAGAGATGCATGAAAACTGAATATGAAATTCTGATGTAACTATGGTGCTTGGACGATGCAATTCCAAGCCCATATACAGCAATTAGACCGTTATGTGGGCTCTACCTCCCTTAACCATCACCAGACCTATGGCACTAAGTGAGTGGATGGCTGGCGATCTCACCTACCAAGAAGCTTTACAATATAC
>JAGKTI010002693.1:0-64373 GCA_018397915.1 Birgus latro | reverse complement strand
TTCTAAATATAATATAATGTGTTTTACAATCAACTTTGAGAACACTAAAGGAAATTGAATATTCAGCGTTCTCGCCGAGAAATACGCTTATTCAGCCATCATTAGATTAAGAGAGAAAGGACCTACCTTCAAAACGGATGCTATCATCCGGAACTTTTCACAATTTGCACTACTTCTTGTCCTTAAAGTCACGGCTAATGGAAAAAAAAAATCGACAAATCGGAAGTTAATAATCCAGAATTCCGTCTCAAGAGGAATCACAGTTTTGAGAGATTTTACCTAAGAAAATGTGGATTCTGGTGTAACAGAAACATTGATATTGTTCATTTTTTTTAATACCGCCACGAGGCTCGACGTAATTTCAAACAGCTTGTGATGGAGAAAAAAAAACGGTCTTTAAATTGTCTCGGTGATCCTCACAATGTTTTAAGAATTTTGTTCTTAAAAAAGAAAGGTGCCAGCTCTCTTTACGTGTCAGTCGAATTCTTATCCTTCATAATTGTGACATTTTCACCCTCACAAGTGTCTTTTTAGTTCTAAATATAATATAATGTGTTTTATAAATCAACATTGAGAACAACAGAGGAAGTTGCATATTCATCGTTTTCGCAGAGAAATTCGCTTATTCAGCCATCAGTAGATTAAAAGAGAATGGACCTACCTACAAAACGGATGCTATCATCCGGAACTATTTCACAATTTGCAATACTTCTTGTCCTTGAAGTCACGGTTAAGGGAAAAAAAAATAGACAAATCAGAAGTTAATTATCCAGATATCCGTCTCGCCGAGAAATACGCTTATTCAGCCATTATTAGATTATAAGAGAATGGGCCTACCTCCAAAACGGATGCTATCATACGGAACTATTTCACAATTTGCTTTACTTCTTGTTCTTGAAGTCACTGCTAAGGAGAAAAAAATCGAAAAATCAGAACTTAATAATCCAGAATTCCGTCTGAAGAGGAATCAGAGAATTGTGCGATTTTACCTAAGGAAATGTAGTTTCTGGTGTAACAGAAACATTGATATTAGGAAAATGTTCGTTTATTTTTTTTTTTTTTTTTTTTTACCGCCACGAGGATTGACGCTATTTTAAACTACTTGTGCTGGAGAGAAAAAAATAATCGAAGTTTTCAAATTGTTTCGGTGATCCCCTCAATATTTCAAGCTTTTTGTTCTTAAAGATCTACGGTAAAAGCTCTCTTTACGTGTCAGTCAACTTCTTGTCATCCTTCATAAATGGGACATTTTCATCCTCACAAGTGTCTTCTTAGTTCTGAATATAATATAATGTGTTTTACAATCAACTTTGAGAACACTAGAGGAAGTTGAATATTCAGCGTTCTCGCGGAGATATACGCTTATTCAGCCATCAGTAAATTAAAAAAGAATGGACCTAGATCCAAAACGGATTCTATCAGCCGAAACTATTTCACAATTTGCACTACTTCTTGTCCTTCAAGTCACGGCTAAGGGGAAAACAATCTACAAATCAGAAGTTAATAATCCAGAAATCAGGCTGCAGAAGAATCACAGTATTAAGAGATTTTACCTAAGGAAATCTGGGTTTTGGTGTAACAGATACCTTGATATTGTGAAAAGGTTCGTTTTTTTTTTTTTTTACCGCCACTAGGCTTGACGTAATTTTAAACTGCTTTTGCTGCAAAGGAAAAAAAATCGAAGTATTTAAATTGTCTCGGTGATCCTCACAATGTTTCAAGCTTTTTGTACTTAAAAACCTAAGATGCCAGATCTCTTTGCATGTCAGTCGGCTTCCTGTTATCCTTCATAAATGTGACATTTTCACCCTCACAAGTGTTTTCTTAGTTCTCAATATAATATAATATGCTTTACAATCAACTTTGAGATCACTAGAGGAAGTTGCATATTCAGTGTTCTCGCCGAGAAATGCTCTTATTCAGCAATCGTTAGATCATAGGAGAATGGACCTACCCCAAACGAATGCTATCAGCCGGAACTATTTCACAATTTGCACTACTTCTTGTCCTTGAAGGACAAAAAAAAAATCGACGTCATAAGTTAATTATCCAGAAATCTGTCTCAAGAGGAATCACAGTATTGAGAGATTTTACCTTAAGGAAATCTGTTTTTTGGTTTAATACAAACCTTGATATAGTGAAAATTGTCTTTTTCTTTTTTTTACCGCCACGAGGCTCTACGTAATTTTAAACTGCTTGCACTCGGAAAAAAAAATCGAAGTTTTTAAATTGTCTCGGTGATCCTCACAATGCTTCAAGCTATTTCTTCTTAAAAACCTAAGATGCCAGTTCTCTTTGAGTGTCAGTTAACTTCTTGTTATCCTTCATAAATGTGACATTTTTACCCTCACAAATCTTTTTAGTTCAAAATGTAATATAATGTATTTTACAATCAACTTTGAGAACACTTGAGGAAGTTGCATATTCAGCGTTTTCGCCGAGAAATACGCTTATTCAGCCATCATTAGATTAAATGAGAATGGACCTACCTTCAAATCGGATCCAATCATCAGCAACTATTTCATAATTTGCACTACTTCTTGTCTTTCAAGTCACGGCTAAGAGGAAAAAAGACGACAAATTTAGAAGTTAATAATCCAGAATTCCGAATCAAGAGGAATCACAGTATTGAGAGATATTACCTAAGGAAATGTGGTTTTGGGGATATTGCGAAAATGTTCGTTTTTCTTTTTTTTTTTTTGACCGCCACAAGGCTCCACGTAATTTTAAAGTGCTTGTGCTAAAGGGAAAAAAAATGGAAGCTTTTAAATTGTCTCGGTGATCCTCAAAATGTTTCAAGCTATTTGTTCTTAAAAACCTAAGGTGCCAGCTCTCTTTACTTGTCAGTCGACTTCTTGTTATCCTTCATAAATATGACATTTTCACCCTCACAAGTGTATTCTTAGTTCTGAATATAATATAACGAGTTTTACAATGAACTTTGAGAACACTAGAGGAAGTTGCATTTTCAATGTTTTCGCCAAGAAATACGTTTATTCAGCCATCATTAGATTAAAAGAGAATGGACTTCCCTCCAAAACGGATGCTATCAGCCGGAACTATTTCACAATTTCCATTACTTCTTGTTCTTGAAGTCACAGCTAATGGGGGAAAAAATCGACAAATCAGAAGTTAACAATCCTTAATTTCGTCAGAAGAGGAATCACAGTATTGACAGATTTTACCTAAGGAAATGTGGTTTTTGGTGTAACAGAAACTTTGTTGTGAAAATATTTGTTTATTTTTTTTTTACGTCACGAGGCTCGACTTTATTCTAAAGTGCTTGAGTTGGAGAAAAAAAATCGAAGTTTTAAAATTGTCTCGGTGATCCTTACAATATTTCAAGCTTTCAGTTCTTAAAAATCTAACGTGCGAGCTCTCCTTACGTGTCAGTCAACTTCTTGTTCTGAATATAATATAATGTGATTTACAATCAACTTTGAGAACACTAGAGGAGGTTGAATATTCAGCGTTTTCGCAGAGAAATACGCTTATTCAGCTATCATTAGATTAAAAGAGAATGAACCTACCTCCAAAACGGATGCTATCAGCCGGAACTATTTCACAATTTGCACTACTTCTTGTTCTTGAAGTCACTGCTAAGGGAAAAAAATCTACAAATCAGAAGTTAATAATCAAGAATTCCGTCTGCAGAGGAATCACAGAATTGAGAGATTTTACCTAAGGTAATGTGATTTTTGGTGTAACAGAAACCTTGATATTGTGAAAATGATTTTTTTTTTTTTTTTTTTTACCGAAAGGAGGCTTGATGTAATTTTTAACTGCTTGTGCTGCAGAAGAAAAAAAAAATCTAAGTTTTTGAATTGTCTCGATGATCTTCACAATGTTTCAAGCTTTTTGTACTTAAAAACCTAAGGTGCCAGATCTCTTTGCATGTCAGTCAGCTTCATGTTATCCTTCATAAATGTGACATTTTCACCCTCACAAGTGTCTTCTTAGTTCTGAATATAATATAATGTGTTTTACAATCAACTTTGAGAACACTTGAGGAAGTTGCATATTCAGTGTTTTCGCAGAGATATACGCTTATTCTGCAATCATTAGATTAAAGGAGAATGGACCTACCTCATAAATGAATGCTATCACCCGATCTTTTCACAATTTGCACTACATCATTTCCTTGAAGTCATAGCTAGGGGCAAAAATAAAAAACAGACAAATCATAAGTTAATAATCCAGAATTCCGTCTCAAGAGGAATAAGAGAATTGAGAGATTTTACCTAAGGACATGTGTTTTTTGGTGTAACAGAAACCTTGATATTGTGAAAATGTTCGTTTTTTTTTCTTTTACCGCCATAAGGCTCAACGTAATTTTAAACTGCTTGTGCTGGAGAAAAAAAAGAAAAGAAAAATTCGATATTTTTATATAGCCTCGGTGATCCTAACAATGTTTCAAGCTATTTGCTCTTAAAAAGCTATGGTGCCAGCTCTCTTTACGTGTCAGTCGACTTCTTGTTATCCTTCATAAATGTGGCATTTTCACCCTCACAAGTCTCTTCTTAGTTGTAAATATAATATAATGTGTTTTTCAATCACTTGAGGAAGTTGCATATCCAGCGTTTTCGCCGAGAAAAACGCTTATTCAGCCATCATTACATTAAAGGAGAATAGACCTACCTTCAAAACGGATGATATCCGGAACTATTTCACAATTTCCACTACTTCTTGTCCTTGAAGTCTCGGCTAATTGGAAAAAAAAAAAATCGACAAAACAGAAGTTAATAATCCAGTATTCCGTCTCAAGATGAATCACAGTATTGAGAGATTTTATCTAAGAAAATGTGGTTTCTGGTGCAACAGATATTGTGAAAATGTACATTTTGTATTTTTATACCGCCACAGGGCTCGACGTAGTTTTAAACAGCTTGTGCTGGAGAAAAAAAAAACGAAGTCTTTAAATTATCTCGATGATCCTCACAATGATCGAAGAATTTTGTTCTTAAAAACCAAAGGTGCCAGCTCTCTTTAAGTGTCAATCGACTTCTTATTATCTTTCAGAAATCTGACATTTTCACCCTCACAAGTGTCTTCTTAGTTCTGAATATAATATAATGTGCTTTATAATCAACTTTAAGAACACTAGAGGAAGTTGCATATTCAGCGTTTATTCCGAGAAATACGCTTATTCACCCATTATTAGATTAAAAGAGAGTGGACCTACCTCCAAAACAAGTGATATCATCCGGAACTATTTCACAATTTGCACTGTTTCTTGTCCTTGAAGTCACGGCTAAGGGAAAAAAATTATATAAATCAGAAGTTAATAATCTAGATATTCGTCTCAAGACGAATCAGTATTGAAAGATTTTACCTAAGGAAATGTGGTTTTTGGTGTAAGAGAAACATTGATATTGTGAAAATGTTCGTTGATTTTTTTTTCCCGCCACGAGGTTCGACGTAATTTTAAACTGCTTGTGCTGGAGAAAAAAAAAATCGAAGTTTTTAAAATGTCTCGGTAATCCTCACAATGTTTCAAGCTATTTGTTCTTAAAAACCTAAGGTGCCAGATCTCTTTACATGTCAGTCGGCCGCTTGTTATCCTTCATAAATGTGACATTTTCACCCTCACTTGTGTCTTCTTAGTTCTGAATATAATATAATGTGTTTTACAATCAACTTTGAGAAAACTTGAGGAAGTTGCATATTCCGTGTTTTCGCCGAGAAATACGCTTTTTCAAAAATCATTAGATTAAAGGAGAATGGACCTACCTCCTAAACGAATGCTATCAGCCGGAACTATTTCACAATTTGAATTACTTCTTGGCTTTGAAGTCAGGGCTAAGGGCAAAAAAAAAAAAAAATCGACAAATCATAAGTTGATAATCAAAAATTCCGGTTCAAGAGGAATCACAGTATTGAGAGATTTTGCCTAATGAAATGTGTTCTTTCGTGTAACAGAAACCTTGATATTGTGGAAATGTTCGGTTTTTTTTTTACCGCCATCAGGCCCAACGTAATTTTAAACTGCTTGTGCTGGAGAGAAAAAAAAGAAAAGAAAAATTCGAAGTCTTTAAATAGTTTCGGTGATCCTCACAATGTTTCAAGCTATTTGTTCTTAAAAACCTAAGGTGCCATGTTAGTCGACTTCTTATCCTTCATAAATCTGACATTTTCACCCTCACAAGTGTCTTCTTAGTTGTAAATATAATATAATGTGTTTTACAATCAACTTTGAGAACACTTGAGGAAGTTGCATATTCAGCGTTTTCACCGAGAAATACGCTTATCCAGCCATCATTAGATTAAAAGAGAATGGACCTACTTTCAAAACGGTTGCTATCATCCGGAACTATTTCACAGTTTCCACTACTTCTTGTCCTTGAAGTCACGGCTAATGGAAAAAAAATCGACAAATCAGAAGTTAATAATCCAGAATTCCATCTCAAGAGGAATCACAGTTTTGAGAGATTTTACCTACGAAAATGTGCCTTCTGGTGTAACAGAAAACTTGATATTGTTCATTTTTTTTTTAATACCGCGACGAGGCTCGACGTAATTTTAAACAGCTTGTGATGGAGAGAAAAAAAAAAACGGTCTTTAAATTGTCTCGGTGATCCTCACAATGTTTTAAGGATTTTGTTTTTAAAAACGAAAGGTGCCTGCTCTCTTTACGTGTCAATCGACTTCTTGTTATCCTTCATAAATGTGACATTTTCACCCACACAAGTGTCTTCTTGGTTCTAAATATAATATAATGTGCTTTATAAATCAACTTTGAGAACAATAGAGGAAGTTGCATATTCAGCGTTTTCGCAGAGAAATACGCTTATTCAGCCATTATTAGATTAAAAGAGAATGGACCTACCTACAAAACGAATGCTATCATACGGAACTATTTCACAATTTGCACTACTTCTTGTCCTTGAAGTCACGGCTAAGGGAAAAAAAAATAGACAAATCAGAAGTTAATAATCCAGATATCCGTCTCAAGACGAATCATTATTGAAAAAATTTACCTAAGAAAATGTGGTTTTTATTGTAACAAAAACATTGATATTGTGAAAATGTTCGTGTTTTTTTTTACTGCCACGAGGCTCGACGTAATTTTAAACTGCTTGTGCTGGAGAAAAAAAAAATCGAAGTTTTTAAATTATCTCTGTGATAATCAATGTTTCAAGCTATTTGTTCTTAAAAACCTAAGGTGCCAGCTCCGTTTGCGTGTCAGTCGACTTCTTGTTATCCTTCATAAATGTGACATTTTCACCCTCACAAGTGTCTTCTTAGTTCTAAATATAAAATAGTGTGTTTTACTATCAACTTTGAGAACACTTCAGGAAGTTGCATATTCAGCGTTCTCGCCGAGAAATACGCCTATTCAGCCATCATTAGATTAAAAGAGAATGGACCTACCTCCATAACGGATGCTATCATACGGAACTATTTCACAATTTGCTTTACTTCTTGTTCTTGAAGTCACTGCTTAGGAGAAAAAGAAATCGAAAAATCAGAACTTAATAATCCAGAATTCCGTCTGAAGAGGAATCACACTATTGAGAGATTTTTCCTAAGGAAATGTGGTTTCTGGTGTAACAGAAACATTGATATTGTGAAAATGTTCGTTTATTTATTTATTTTTTTACCGCCACGAGGCTTGACGCTATTTTAAACTGCTTGTGCTGGAGAAAAAAAAATAATCGATGTTTTCAAATTGTTTTGGTGATCCCCACAATATTTCAAGCTTTTTGTTCTTAAAGATCTACGGTAAAAGCTTTCTTTACGTGTCAGTCTACTTCTTGTTAGCCTTCATAAATGTGACATTTTCACCCTCACAAGTGTCTTCTTAGTTCTGAGTATAATATAATATGTTTTACAATCAACTTTGAGAACACTAGAGGAAGATGAAGATTCAGCGTTCTCGCCGAGATATACGCTTATTTAGCCATCAGTAAATTAAAAGAGAATGGACCTAGATAAAAAACGGATTCTATCAGTCGAAACTATTTCACAATTTGCACTACTTCTTGTCCTTGAAGTCACGGCTAAGGGGAAAAAAATCTACAAATCAGAAGTTAATAATCCAGAAATCCGTCTGCGGAAGAATCACAGTATTGAGAGATTTTACCTAATGAAATGTGGTTTTTGGTTTACAGATACCTTGATATTGTGAAAATGTTCGTTTTTTTTTTTTTTTACCACCACGAGGTTTGACGTAATTTTAAACTGCTTGTGCTGGAGAAGAAAAAAAATCGAAGTTTTTAAATTGTCTCGGTGATCCTCACAATGTTTCAAGCTTTTTGTTCTTAAAAACCTAAGGTGCCACAGTCGGTTTCTTGTTATCCTTCATAAATGTGACATTTTCACCTTCACAAGTGTCTTCTTAGTTCTGAATATAATATAAAGTGTTTTAAAATCAACTTTGAGGACACTTGAGGAAGTTGCATATTCAGTGTTTTCGCGGAGAAATACGCTTATTTAGCAATCATTAGATTAAATTAGAATGGACGTACTTCCTAAACGAATCCTATCAGCCGGAACTATTTCACAATTTACACTACTTCTTGGCCTTAAAGTCACGCCGAAGGACAAAAAAAAATCGAGAAATCATAAGTTAATAATCTAAAATTCCGTCTCAAGAGGAATCACAGTAGTGAGAGATTTTGCATAAGGAGTTCTTTGGTGTAACAGAAACCTTGATAATGTGGAAATGTTCGTTCTATTTTTTTTTCCCGCCATGAGGCTCAACGTTAGTTTAAACTGAGTGTGCTGCAGAGATAAAAAAAAAAAAATCGAAGTTTTTAAATAATCTCCGTGATCCTCACAATGTTTCAAGCTATTTGTTCTTAAAAACCTAAGGTGCCAGCTCACTTTACATGTTAGTCGACTTCTTGTTATCCTTCATAAATGTGACATTTTCACCCTCACAAGTGTCTTCTTAGTTGTAAATATAATATAATGTGCTTTACAATCAATTTTGAGAACACTTGAGGAAGTTCCATATTCAGCGTTTTCACCGAGAAATACGCTTATCCAGCCATCATTAGATTAAAAGAGAATGGACCTACCTTCAAAACGGTTGCTATCATCCGGAACTATTTCATAATTTGCACTACTTCTTGTCCTAGAAGTCACGGCTAATGGAAAAAAAAAATCGACAAATCAAAAATTAATAATCCAGAATTCCATCTCAAGAGGAATCACAGTTTTGAGAGATTTTACCTAAGAAAATGTGGCTTCTGGTGTAACAGAAAACTTGGTATTGTTCATTTTTTTATAATACCGCGACGAGGCTCGACGTAATTTTAAACAGCTTGTGATGGAGAGAAAAAAATCGGTCTTTAATTTGTCTCGGTGATCCTCACAATGTTTTAAGGATTTTGTTCTTAAAAACGAAAGGTGCCAGCTCTCTTTAAGTGTCAATCGACTTCTTGTTATCCTTCATAAATGTGACATTTTCACCCTCACAAGTGTCTTCTTAGTTCAAAATATAAAATAATGTGCTTTATAAATCAACTTTGAGAACAACAGAGGAAGTTGTATATTCAGTGTTTTCGCAGAGAAATACGCTTATTCAGCCATTATTAGATTTAAAGAGAATGGACCTACCTACAAAACGGATGCTATCATACGGAACTATTTCACAATTTGCACTACTTCTTGTCCTTGAAGTCACGGCTAAGGGAAAAAAAAAAAATAGACAAATCAGAAGTTGATAATCCAGATATCCATCTCAAGACGAATCATTATTGAAAAATTTTACCTAAGAAAATGTGGTTTTTGGTGTAACAAAAACATTGATATTGTGAAAATGTTCGTGTTTTTTTTTTTTTTTACTGGCACGAGGCTCGACGTAATTTTAAACTGCTTGTGCTGGAGAGAAGAAAAATCGAAGTTTTTAAATTATCTCTGTGATCCTCACAAAGTTTCAAGCTATTTGTTCTTAAAAACCTAATGTACCAGCTCCGTTTGCGTGTCAGTCGACTTCTTCTTATCCTTCATAAATGTGACATTTTCACCCTCACAAGTGTCTTCTTAGTTCTAAATATAAAATAGTGTGTTTTACAATCAACTTTGAGAACACTTCAGGAAGTTGCATATTCAGCGTTTTCGCCGAGAAATACGCCTATTCAGCCATCATTAGATTAAAAGAGAATGGGCCTACCTCCAAATCGGATGCTATCATACGGAACTATTTCACAATTTGCACTACTTCTTGTTCTTGAAGTCACTGCTAAGGAGAAAACTAAATCGAAAAATCAGAACTTAATAATCCAGAATTCCGTCTGAAGAGGAATCACAGTATTGAGAGATTTTTCCTAAGGAAATGTGGTTTCTGGTGTAACAGAAACATTGATATTGTGAAAATGTTCGTTTATTTTTTATTTTTTTTTTACCGCCACGAGGCTTGACGCTATTTTAAACTGCTTGTGCTGGAGAATAAAAAAATAATCGAAGTTTTCAAATTGCTTCGGTGATCCCCACAATATTTCAAGCTTTTTGTTCTTAAAGATCTACGGTTAAAGCTTTCTTTACGTGTCAGTCAACTTCTTGTTATCCTTCATAAATGTGACATTTTCACCCTCACAAGTGTCTTCTTAGTTCTGAATATAATATAATGTGTTTTACAATCAACTTTGAGAACACTAGAGGAAGATGAAGATTCAGCGTTCTCGCCGAGATATTCGGTTATTCAGCCATCAGTCAATTAAAAGAGAATGGACCTAGATCCAAAACGGATTCTATCAGCCGAAACTATTTCACAATCTGGACTACTTCTTGTCCTTGAAGTCACCGCTAAGGGGAAAAAAATCTACAAATCAGAAGTTAATAATCCAGAAATCCGTCTGCAGAAGAATCACAGTATTGACAGATTTTACCTAAGGATATGTGGTTTTTGGTTTATAGATACCTTGATATTGTGAAAATATTCGCTTTTTTTTTTTTCCGCCACGAGGCTTGACGTAATTTTAAACTGGTTGTGCTGGAGAAGAAAAAAAATCGAAGTTTTTAAATTGCCTCGGTGATCCTTACAATATTTCAAGCTTTTTGTACTTAAAAACATAAGGTGCCAAATCTCTGCATGTCAGTCGGCTTCTTGTTATCCTTCATAAATGTGACATTTTCACCCTCACAAGTGTCTTCTTAGTTCTCTATATAATATAATGTGTTTTACAATCAACTTTGAGAACACTTGAGGAAGCTGCATATTCAGTGTTCTCGCCGAGAAATACGCTTATTCAGCAATTATTAGATTAAAGGAGAATGGAACTACCCCAAAAACGAATTCTATCAGCCGGAACTATTTCTCAATTTGCAATATTTCTTGTCCTTGAAGCCACGGCTAAGGACAAAAAAAAATTGACAAGTCATAAGTTAATTATCCAGAATTCCGTCTCAAGAGGAATCACAGTATTGAGAGATTTTACCTTAAGGAAATCTGTTTTTTGGTTTAATACAAACCTTGATATTGTGAAAATGATTTTTTTTTTTTTACCGCCACGAGGCTCAACTTAATTTTAAACTGCTTGTACTCGAAAAAAAAATCGAAGCTTTTAAATTGTCTCGGTGATCCTCACAATGTTTCAAGCTATTTCTTCTTAAAAACCTAAGGTGCCAGCTCTCTTAGCGTGTCAGTCAACTTCTTGTTATCCTTCATAAATGTGACATTTTCACCCTCACAAATGTCTTGTTTGTTCTAAATGTAATATAATGTGTTTTACAATCAACTTTGAGAACACTTGAGGAAGTTGCATATTCAGCGTTTTCGCCGAGAAATACGCTTATTCAGCCATCATTAGATTAAAAGAGAATGGACCTACCTCCAAAACGGATCCTATCATCCCCAACTATTTCACAATTTGCACTACTTTTGTCCTTCAAGTCACGGCTAAGAGGAAAAAAAAACGACAAATTTAGAAGTTAATAATCCAGAATTCCGTATCAAGAGGAATCACAGTATTGAGAGATTTTACCTAAGGATATGTGGTTTTTGGTGTAACAGAAACATTGATAATGCGAAAATGTTCGTTTTTATTTTTATTTTTTTTGACCGCCACTAGGCTCGACGCAATTTTAAACTGCTTGTGCTAGAGGAAAAAAAATCGAAGCTTTTAAATTGTCTCGGTGATCCTCAAAATGTTTCAAGCTATTTGTTCTTAAAAACCTAAGGTGCCAGCACTCTTTACTTATCAGTCGACTTCTTGTTATCCTTCATAAATATGACATTTTCACCGTCACAAGTGTATTCCTAGTTCTGTATATAATATAATTAGTTTTATAATAAACTTTGAGAACACTAGAGGAAGTTGCATTTTCAATGTTTTCGCCGAGAAATACGTATATTCAGCCATCATTTGATTAAAAGAGAATGGACTTCCCTCCAAAACGGATGCTATCAGCCGGAACTATTTCAAAATTTCCATTACTTCTTGTTCTTGAAGTCACGGCTAATGGGAAAAAAAAATCAACAAATCAGAAGTTAACAATCCTTAATTCCGTCAGAAGAGGAATCACAGTATTGAGAGATTTTAAATAAGGAAATGTGGTTTTTGATGTGACAGAAACTTTGATACTATGAAAATATTCGTTTATTTATTTTTTTTTACGTCACGAGGCTCGACTTTATTCTAAAGTGCTTGTGTTGGAGAAAAAAAAATCGAAGTTTTAAAACTGTCTCGGTGATCCTCACAATATTTCAAGCTTTCTGTTCTTAAAAATCTAAGGTGCGAGCTCTCCTTACGTGTCAGTCAACTTCTTGTTCTGAATATAATATAATGTGATTTACAATCAACATTGAAAACACTAGAGGAAGTTGAATATTCAGCGTTTTCGCAGAGAAATACGCTTATTCAGCTATCATTAGATTAAAAGAGAATGGACCTACCTCCAAAACGGATGCTATCAGCCTGAACTATTTCACAATTTGCACTACTTGTTGTTCTTGAAGTCACGGCTAAGGGAAAAAAAAATCTACAAATCAGATGTTAATAATCAAGAAATCCGTCTGCATAGGAATCACAGTATTGAAAGATTTTACCTAAGGTAATGTGATTTTGGTGTAACAGAAACATTGATATTGTGAAAATTTTCGTTTTTTTTTTTTTTTACCGCCAGGAGGCTTGATGTAATTTTTAACTACTTGTGCTGGAGAAGAAAAAAAAAATCGAAGTTTTTGAATTGTCTCGGTGATCCTCAAAATTTTTCAAGCTTTTTGTTCTTAAATAACTAAGGTGCCAGATCTTTTTACATGTCAGTCGGCCTCTTGTTATCCTTCATAAATGTGACATTTTCACCCTGACTAGTGCCTTCTTAGTTCTGAATATAATATAATGTTTTACAATCAACTTTGAGAACACTAGAGGAAGTTGAATATTCAGCGTTTTCGGAGAGAAAAACGCTTATTCAGCTATCATCAAATTAAAAGAGAATGGACCTACCTCCAAAACGGATGCTATCATTCGGAACTATTTCACAATTTGCACTATTTCTTTTCCTTGAAGTCACGGCTAAGGGAAAAAAAAATACACAAATCAGAAGTTAATAATCAAGATATTCGTCTCAAGACGAATCAGTATTGAAAGATTTTACCTAAGGAAATGTGGTTTTTGGTGTAACAGAAACATTGATATTGTGAAAATGTTCGTTGATTTTTTTTTTTTTACCGCTACGAGGCTCGACGTAATTTTAAACTGCTTGTGCTGGAGAAAAAAAAAATCGAAGTTTTTAAAATGTCTCGGTGATCCTCACAATGTTTCAAGCTATTTGTTCTTAAAAACCTAAGGTGCCAGATCTCTTTACATGTCAGTCGGCCTCTTGTTATCCTTCATAAATGTGACATTTTCACCCTGACTAGTGCCTTCTTAGTTCTGAATATAATATAATGTGTTTTACAATCAATTTTGAGGAAACTTGAGGAAGTTGCATATGCAGTGTTTTCTCCGAGAAATACGCTTATTCAGCCATCATTAGATTAAAGGAGAATGGACCTACCTCCTAAACGAATGCTATCAACCGGAACTGTTTCACAATTTGCACTACTTCTTGGCCTTGATGTCAGGGCTAAGGGCAAAAATAAAAATTGACAAATCATAAGTTAATAATCAAAAATTCCGTCTAATGAGCAATCACAGTATTGAGTGATTTTGCCTAAGGAAATGTGTTCTTTGGTGTAACAGAAACCTTGATATTGTGGAAATGTTCGTTTTTTTTTTTTTTTTTACCGCCACCAGGCTCAACGTAATTTTAAACTGCTTGTGCTAGAGAGAAAAAAAAAAGAAAAAAAAATTGAAGTTTTTAAATAGTCTCGGTGATCCTCACAATGTTTCAAGCTATTTGTTCTTAAAAACCTAAGGTTCCAGCTCTCTTTACATGTTAGTCGACGTCCTGTTATCCTTCATAAATGTGACATTTTCACCCTCACAAGTGTCTTCTTAGTTGTAAATATAATATAATGTGTTTTACAATCAACTTTAAGAACACTTGAGGAAGTTGCATATTCAGCGTTTTCGAAGAGAAATACTCATATTCATCTATCATTAGATTTAAAGGGAATGCACATACTTCCAAAACAGATGCTATCAGGCGGAACTATTTCACAAATTGCACTACTTCTTGTTCTTGAAGTCACGGGTAAGGGGAAAAAAAAATCGACAAATCAGAAGTTAATAATCAAGAATTCCGTCTGCAGAGGAATCACAGTATTGAGAGATTTTACCTAAGGAAATGTGATTTTTGGTGTAACTGAAACCATGATATTGTGAAAATGTTCGTTTTTTTTTTTCCGCCAGGTGGTTTGACGTAATTTTAAACTGCTTGTGCTGGGGAAAAAAAATAGAAGTTTTTAAAATGTCTCGATGATCCTCATAATGTTTCAAGCTTTTTGTTCTTAAAAACCTAAGGTGCCAGATCTCTTTATATGTCAGTCGGCTACTTGTTATCCTTCATAAATGTGACATTTTCACCCTCACATGTGTCTTCTTAGTTCTGAATATAATATAATGTGTTTTACAATCAACTTTGAGAACACTTGAGGAAGTTGCCTATTCAGTGTTTTCGCAGAGAAATACGCTTATTCAGCAATCATTAGATTAAAGGAGAATGGACCTACCTCATAAACGAATGCTATCACCCAGATCTATTTCACAATTTGCACTACATCTTTTCCTTCAAGTCATGGCTAAGGGCAAAAAAAAAAAATCGACAAATCATAAGTTAAAAATCCAGAATTCCGTCTCAATAGGAATCACAGTATTGACAGATTTTACCTAAGGAAATGTGTTTTTTTGTGCAACAGAAACCTTGATATTGTGAAAATATTCGTTTTTTTTTCTTTCACCGCCATGAGGCTCAACGTAATTTTAAACTGCTTGTGCAGGAGAAAAAAAAAAAAGAAAAAAAATTCTATGTTTTTATATAGCCTCGGTTATCCTCACAATGTTTCAAGCTTTTTGTTCTTAAAAAGCTATGGTGCCAGCTCTCTTTACGTGTCAGTCGACTTCTTGTTATCTTTCATAAATGTGGCATTTTCACCCACACAAGTGTCTTCTTAGTTGTAAATATAATATAATGTGTTTTACAATCACTTGAGGAAGTTGCATATTCAGCGTTTTCGCCGAGAAATACGCTTATTCAGCCATCAATAGATTAAAAGAGAATGGACCTACCTTCAAAACGGATGCTATCATCCGGAACTATTTCACAATTTCCACTACTTCTTGTCCTTGAAGTCACGGCTAATGGAAAAAAAATCGACAAATCAGAAGTTAATAATCCAGTATTCCGTCTCAAGAGGAATCACAGTATTGAGAGATTTTACCAAAGAAAATGTAGTTTCTGGTGTAACAGAAACCTTAATATTGTACATTTTTTCTATTTTTATACCGCCACAGGGCTCGACGTAGTTTTAAACAGCTTGTGCTGGAGAAAAAAAAAATCGAAGTCTTTAAATTATCTCGGTGATCCTCACAATGTTTGAAGCATTGTGTTCCTAAAAACCAAAGGATGACAGCTCTCTTTAAGTATCAGTCAACTTCTTATCTTTCATAAATCTGACATATTCACCCTCACAATTGTCTTGTTAGTTCTGAGTATAATATAATGTGCTTTATAATCAAATTTAAGAACACTATAGGAAATTGCATATTCAGCGTTTTCTCCGAGAAATACGCTTATTCAGCCATTATTAGATTAAAAGAGAGTTGACCTACCTCCAAAACGGATGCTATCATCCGGAACTATTTCACAATTTCCACTACTTCTTGTCCTTGAAGTCACGGCTAAGGGAAAAGAAAATTAGACAAATCAGAAGTTAATAATCAAGATATTCGTCTCAAGACGAATCAGTATTGAAAGATTTTACCTAAGGAAATGTGATTTTTGGTGTAACAGAAACCATGATATTGTGAAAATGTTCGTTTTTGTTTTTTTGTTTTACCTCCACGAGGCTTGCCGTAATTTTAAACTGCTTGTGCTGGGAAAAAAAAAATCGAAGTTTTTAAAATGTCTCGGTGATCCTCACAATGTTTCAAGCTTTTTGTTCTTAAAAACCTAAGGTGCAAGATCTCTGTACATGTCAGTCGGCTTCTTTTTATCCTTCATAAATGTGACGTTTTCACCCTCACAAGTGTCTTCTTTGTTCAGAATATAATATAATGTGTTTTACAATCAACTTTGAGAACACTTGAAGAAGTTGCATATTCAGTGTTTTCGCCGATAAATACGCTTATTCAGCAGTCATTAGATTAAAGGAGAATGGACCCACGTCCTAAACGAATACTATCAGCCGGAACTACTTCACAATTTGGACTGCTTCTTTTCCTTGAAGTCATTGCTCTGGACAAAAATAAAAAATCGACAAATCATAAGTTAATAATCCAGAATTCCGTTAAAATAGGAATCACAGTATTGAAAGATTTTACCTAAGGAAATGTGTTTTTTGGTGTAACAGAAAACTTGATATTGTGAAAATGTTCTTTTTTTTTTCTTTTACCGCCATTAGGCTCAAGGTAATTTTAAACTGCTTGTACTGGAGAAAAAAAAAATCGATGTTTTTAAATAGTTTCGGTGATCCTCTCAATGTTTCAAGCTATTTGTTCTTAAAAACCTATGCTGCCAGGTCTCTTTACGTGTCAGTCGACTTCTTGTTATCCTTCATAAATATGGCATTTTAACCCCCACAAGTGTCTTCTTAGTTGTAAATATAATATAATGTGTTTTACAATCACTTGAAGATCCATATTCAGCGTTATCGCCGAGAAATACTCTTATTCAGCCATCATTAGATTAAAAGACAATGGACCTACCTCCAAAACGGATGCTATCTTCCGGAACTATTTCACAATTTCCACTACTTTTTGTCCTCGAAATCACGGCTAATGGGAAAAAAATCGACAAATCAGAAATTAATAATCTTGAATTCCGTCTCAAGAGGAATCAGAGTATTGAGAGATTTTACCTAAGAAAATGTAGTTTCAGGTGTAACAGAAAATTTGATATTGTACATTTTTTATTTTTATACCGCCAAAAGGCTCGACGTAATTTTAAACAGCTTGTGCTGGAGAAAAAAAATCGAAGACTTTAAATTGTCTCGGTGATCCTCACAATGTTTGAAGCATTTTGTTCTTAAAAACCAAAGGTGCCAGCTCTCTTTAAGTGTCAATCGACTTCTTGTTATCCATCATTAATCTGACATTTTCACCTTCACAAGTGTCTTCATAGTTCTGAATATAATATAATGTGCTTTATAATCAACTTTGAGAACACTTGAGGAAGTTGCATATTCAGCGTTTTCACCGAAAAATACTCTAATTCAGCCATTATTAGATTAAAAGAGAATGGACCTACCTCCAAAACGGATGCTATCATCCGGATCTATTTCACAATTTGCACTACTTCTTGTCCTTGAAGTCACGGCTAAGGGAAAAAAAATAGACAAATCTGAAGTTAATAATCCAGATATCCGTCTCAAGGCGAATCAGTATTGAAAGATTTTACCTAAGAAAATGTGGTTTTTGGTGTAACAGATACCTTGATATTGTGAAAATGTTCGTTTTTTTTTTTTTTTTACCGCCACGAGGCTCGGCATAATTTTAAACCTTGTGCTGGAGAGGAAAAAAAAATGAAGTTTTTAAATTGTCTCGGTGATCCTCACAATGTTTCAAGCTTTTTGTTCTTAAAAACCTAAGGTGCCAGATCTCTTTACATGTCAGTCGGATTCTTGTTATCCTTCATAAATGTGACATTTTCACCCTCACTAGTGTGTTCTTAGTTCTGAATATAAAATAATGTGTTTTACAGTCAACTTTGAGAACACTTCAGGAAGTTGCATATTCAGTGTTTTCGGCGAGAAATAATATGCTGATTCAGCAATCATTAGATTAAAGGAGAATGGACCTAACCCAAAAACGAATTCTATCAGCCGGAACTATTTCTCAATTTGCACTACTTCTTGTCCTTGAAGTCACGGCTAAGGACAAAAAAAAATCGACAAATCATAAGTTAATAATCCAGAATTCCGTTTCAAGTATTGAGAGATTTTACCTTAAGGAAATCTGTTTTTTGGTTTAATAGAAACCCAGATATTGTGAAAATGGCCTTTCTTTTTTTTTTTTTTACCGACACGAGGCTCAACGTAATTTTAAATTGCTTGTACTGGGGAAAAAAAATTGAAGCTTTTAAATTGTCTCGGTGATCCTCACAATGTACCAAGCCATTTCTTATTTAAACCCTGAGGTGCCAGCTCTCTTTGCGTGTCAGTCATCTTCTTGTCATCCTTCATAAATGTGACATTTTCACCCTCACAAATATCTTCTTAGTTCTAAATATAATATAATGTGTTTTACAATCAACTTTGAGAACACATGAGGAAGTTGCATATTCAGCGTTTTCGCCGAGAAATCCGCTTATTCAGCCATCATTAGATTAAAGAGAATGGACCTACCTCCAAAATGGATGCTATCATCCGGAACTATTTCACAATTTGCACTGCTTCTTGTCCTTCAAGTCACGGCTAAGAGGAAAAAAAATCGACAAATCAGAATTTAATAATCTAGGATTCCAACTCAAGAGGAATCACAGTACTGAGAGATTTTACCTAAGGAAATGTGGTCTTTGGTGTAACAGAAATGTTGTTGCGAAAATGTTCGTCTTTTTTTATTTTTATACCGCCACGAGGCTCCACGTAATTTTAAACTGCTTGTGCTTTAGATGAAAAAAAATCCAATCTTTTAAATTGTCTCAGTGATCCTCAAAATGTTTCAAGCTATTTGTACTAAAAAACCTAAGGTGCCGGCTCTCTTTACTTGTCAGTCGACTTCTTATTATACTTCATAAATATGACATTTTCACCCTCACAAGTGTATTCGTAGTTCCGAATATAATAAAATGTGTTTTACAATCAACTTTGAGAACACTAGAGGAAGTTGCATCTTCAGCGTTTTCGCCAAGAAATACGTTTATTCAGCCATCATTAGATTAAAAGAGAATGGACTTACCTTGAAAACGGATGCTATCAGCTGGAACTATTTCACAATTTCCATTACTTCTTGTTCTTGAAGTCACGGTTAATGGGAAAAAAATCGACAAATCAGAAGATAACAATCCAGAATTCCGTCTAAAGAGGAATCACAGTATTGAGATATTTTACCTAAGGAAATGTGGTTTTTGGTGTAACAGAAACCATGATATTGTGAAAATGTTCGTTTTTTTTTTTTTTTTACCGCCAAGAGGCTTGACGTAATTTTACACTGCTTGTGCTTGAAAAAAAAAATCGAATTTTTTATATTGTCTCGGTGATCCTCACAATGTTTCAAGCTTTTTATTCTTAAAATCCTAAGTTCATTACATGTCAGTCGGCTTCTTGTTATCCTTCATAAATGTGACATTTTCACCCTTACAAGTGTCTTCTTAGTTCTGAATATAATATAATGTGTTTTACAATCAACTTTGAAAGCACCTGAGGAAGTTGCATTTTCATTGTTCTCGCCGAGAAATAAGCTTATTCAGCAATCATTAGATTAAAGGAGAATGGATCTACCTCCTAAACGAATGCTATCAGCCGGAACTATTTCACAATTTGCACTGCTTCTTTTCCTTGAAGTCATGGCTATGGACAAAAATAAAAAATCGACAAATCATAAGTTAATAATCCAGAATTTCGTCCCAATAGGAATCACAGTATTGACAGATTTTACCTAAGGTAATGTGTTTTTTGGTGTAACAGAATCCTTGATATTGTAAAATTGTTCGTTTTTTTTTCTTTTACCGTCATAAGGCTCAATGTAATTTTAAACTGCTTGTACTGGAGAAAAAAAAAAATCGATGTTCTCAAATAGTCTCGGAGCTCCTCACCATGTTTCAAGTTATTTGTTCTTAAAAACCTATGGTGCCAGCTCTCTTTACGTGTCAGTCGACCTCTTGGTATCCTTCATAAATGTGGCATTTTCACCCTCACAAGTGTCTTCTTAGTTGTAAATATAATATAATGTGTTTTACAATCACTTGAGGAAGTTGCATATTCAGCGTTTTCGCCGAGAAATACGCTTATTCAGCCATCATTAGATTAAACGAGAATGGACTTACCTCCAAAACGGATGCTATCATCCGGAACTATTTCACAGTTTCCACTATTTCTTGTACATGAAGTCGCGGCTAATGGGAAAAAAAATCGACAAATCAGAAGTTAATAATTCAGAATTCCGTCTCAAGAGAAATCACAATATTGAGAGATTTTACCTAAGAAAATGTGGTTTCTAGTGTAACAGAAACCTTGATATTGTACATTTTTTTATTTTTATACCGCCACGAGGCTCAACGTGATTTTAAACAGCTTGTGCTGGAGAAAAAAAAAATCGAAGTCTTTAAATTGTCTCGGTGATCCTCATAATGTTTGAAGCATTTTGTTCTTAAAAATCAAAGGTGCAAGCTCTCTTTAAGTATCAATGGATTTCTTGTTATCCTTCATAAATCTGACATTTTCACCCTCAAAAGTGTCTTCTTAGTTGTAAATAAAATATAATGTGTTTTACAATCAACTCTGAGAACACTTGAGGAAGTTGCATATTCAGCGTTTTCGCCGAGGAATACGCTTATTCAGCCATTGTTAGATTAAAAGGGAGTGGACCTACCTCCAAAACGGATGCTATCATCCGGAACTATTTCACAATTTGCATTACTTCTTGTTCTTGAAGTCACGGCTAAGGAGAAAAAAAATCGACAAAAATCAGAAGTTAATAATCCAGAATTCCGTCTCAAGAGGAATCAAAGAATTGAAAGATTTTACCCAAGGAAATGTTGTTTCTCGTTTAACAGAAACATTGATATTGTGAATGTTTGTTCTTTTTAACACCACGAGGCTCGACGTAATTTTAAACTGCTTGTGCTGGAGAAAAAATAGAATCGAAGTCTTTAAATTGTCTCGGTGATCCTCAAAATGTTTGAAGCATTTTGTTCTTAAAAATCAAAGGTGCCAGCTCTCTTTAAGTTTCAATCGATTTCTTGTTATCCTTCATAAATCTAACATTTTCACCCTCAAAAGTGTCTTCTTACTTGTAAATATAATATAATGTGTTTTCCAATCAACTTTGAGAACACTTGAGAAAGTTGCATATTCAGCGTTTTCGCAGTGAAATACGCTTATTCAGCCATTGTTAGATTAAAAGGGAGTGGACCTACCTCCAAAACGGATGCTACCATCCGGAATTTGCATTACTTCTTGTTGTTGAAGTCACGGCTAGGGAGAAAAACAATCGACAAATCAAAAGTTAATAATCCAGAATTCCGTCTCAAGAGGAATCAGAGAATTGAGAGATTTTACCTAAGGAAATGTGGTTTCTGGTGTAACAGAATCATTGATATTGTGAATATGTTTGTTTGTTTTTACACCACGAGGCCTGACGTAATTATAAACTGCTTGTGCTGGAGAAAAAATAGAATCGAAGCTTTTAAATTGTTTCAGTGATCCTCAAAATATTTCAAGCCTTTTGTTCTTAAAAATCTAAGGTGCCAGCTCTCTTTACGTGTCAGTCAACTTCTTGTTATCCTTCAAAAATGTGACATTTTCACCCTCACAAGCATCTTCTTAGTTCTGATTATAATATAATGTGTTTCACAATCAACTTTGAGAACACTTGAGGATGTTGCATTTTTAGCGTTTTCGCCGAGAAATACGCTTATTCAGCCATCATTAGATTAATAGAGAATGGACCTACATCCAAAACGGATGCTATAATCCGGAACTATTTCACAATTTGCATTACTTCTTGTTGTTGAAGCCACGGCTAGGGAGAAAAAAAATCGACAAATCAGAAGTTAATAATCCAGAATTCCGTCTCAAGAGGAATCGGAGTATTGAGAGATTTTGCATAAGGAAATGTTTCTGGGGTAACAGAAACATTGATACTGCGAAAATGTTCGTTTTTTTTTATATTTTTACCGCCACGAGGCTCGACGTAATTTTAAACTGCTTGTGCTGGAGAAAAAAAAATTCTAAGCTTTTAAATTGTCTCGGTGATCCTCAAAATGTTTCAAGCTATTTGTTCTTAAAAACATAAGGTGCCAGCTCTCTTTACGTGTCAGTCGACTTCTTCTTATCCTTCATAAATATGACATTTTCACCCTCACAAAAGTGTTCTTAGTTCTGAATATAATATGTATTTTGCAATCAACTTTGAGAACACTATAGGAAGTTGCATTTTAACGTTTTCGCCGAGAAATACGCTTATTCAGCCATCATTAGATTACAAGAGAATGGACTTCCCTCCAAATTGTATGCTATCAGCCGGAAATATTTCAAAATTTCCATTACCTCTTGTTCTTGAAGTCACGGCTAATGGGAAAAAATCGACAAATCAGAAGTTAATAATCCAGAAATGCGTCTGCAGACGAATAACAGTATTGAGAGTTTTTACCTAAGGAAATGTGGTTTTTGGTGTAACAGAAACCTTGACATTGTGAAAATGTTCGTTTTTTTTTTCGCCACGAGGCTTGACGTAATTTTAAACTGTTGTGCTCTAGAAGAAAAAAAATAGAATTTTTTAAATTGCCTCTGTCATCCTCACAGTTTCAAGCTTTTAGTTCTTAAAAATCTAAGGTGCGAGCTCTCTTTACGTGTTAGTTAATGTCTTGTTATCGTTCATAAATGTGACTTTTTCACCCTCAAAAGTTTCTTAGTTCTGAATATAATAAAATGTGTTTTACAATCAACTTTGAGAACACTAGAGGAAGCTGAATTTTCAACGTTTTCGCAGAGAAATACGTTTATTCAGCCATCATTAGATTAAAAGAGAATGTACTTCCCTCAAAAACGGATGCTATCAGCCGGAACTATTTCACAATTTCCATTACTTCTTGTTCTTGTAGTCACGGCTAATGGGAAAAAAAATCGACAAATCAGAAGTTAACAATCCAGAAATCCGTCTAAAATGAATCACAGTATTGAGAGATTTTATCTAAGGAAATGTGGTTTTTGGTGTAACAGAAACCTTCATATTGTGGAAATGTTCGTTTTTTTTTTTTTTTACCGCCATGAGGCTCGACTTAATTTTAAAGTGCTTGTGCTGGAGGGGAAAAAATATTCGAAAATTTTAAATTGTCTCGGTGATCCTCAAAATATTTCAAGCTTTTTGTTCTTAAAAATCTAAGGTGCGAGCTCTCTTTACGTGTCAGTCAACTTCTTGTTATCCTTCATAAATGTGACATTTTCCCCCTCACAAGTGTCTTCTTAGTTCAGAAAATAATCAACTTTGAGAACAATAGAGGAAGTTGAATATTCAGCGTTTTCGCAGAGAAATACGCTTATTCAGATATCAATAGATTAAAAGAGAATGGACTTACTTCCAGAACGGATGCTATCAGGCGGAAAAATCGACAAATCAGAAGTTAATAATCAAGAATTCCTTCTGCAGAGGAATCACAGAATTGAGAGATTTTACCTAAGGAAATGTGATTTTTGGTGTAACAGAAACCACGATATTGTGAAAAGGTTGTTTTTTTTTTTTTTTTTTTACCGCCACGAGGCTTGACGTAATTTTAAACTGCTTTGGCTGGAAAAAAAAAAAATCGAAGTTTTTAAATTGTCTCGGTGATCCTCACAATGTTTCAAGCTTTTTGTTCTTAAAAACCAATGGTCCCATATCTCTTTATATGTCAGTCGGCTTCTTGTTATCCTTCATAAATGTGACATTTTCACCCTCACAAGTGTCTTCTTAGTTCTCAATATAATATAATGTGTTTTACAATCAACTTTGAGAACACTAGAGGAACTTGCATTTTTAGCGTATTCGCCGAGAAATACGCTAATTCAGTCATCAATAGATTAAAAGAGAATGGACTTCCCTCAAAAACTTATGCTATAAGCTGGATTTATTTCTCAATTTCCATTACTTCTTGTTCTTGAAGTCAAGGCTAATGGGAAAAGAAAAACGACAAATCAGAAGATAATAATCCAGAAATGCGTCTGCAGACGAATCACAGTATTGAGAGATTTTACCTAAGGAAATGTGCTTTTTAGTGTAACAGAAACCTTGATTTTGTGAAAATGTTCGTTTTTTTTTTACCATAACGAGGCTTGACGTAATTTTAAACTGCTTGTGCTGGAAAAGAAAAAAAAAATCGAAGTTTTTATATTGTCTCTGAGATCCTCACAATGTTTCAAGTTTTTTGTTCTTAAAAAGTGCGAGCTCTCTTTACGTGTCAGTCAACTTCATCTTATCGTTCATAAATGTGACATTTTCACCTTCACAAGTGTCTTTATTCTAAACATAATATAATGTGTTTTACAATCATTTTTGAGAACACTAGAGGAAGTTAAATATTCAGCGTTTTCGCAGAGAAATACGCTTATTCAGCCATCATTAGATTAAAAGAGAATGGACCTACCTCCAAAACGGATGCTATCATCCGGAACTATTTCACAATTTGCACTACTTCTTGTCCTTGAAGTCACGTCTAAGGGAAAAAAATGAACAAATCAGAAGTTAATAATCCAGATATCGATCTCAAGGCGAATCAGTATTGAAAGATTTTACCTAACGGAAATGTGTTTTTTGGTGTAAAAGAAACCTTGATAGTGAAAATGTTCGTTGTGTGTTTTGTTTTTTTTTTACGCCTCGAGGCTCGACGTAATTATAAGCTGCTTTTGCTGGAGAAAAAAAAAAATCGAAGTTTTTAAAATGTCTCGGTGATCCTCACAATGTTTCTAGCTTTTTGTTCTTAAAAACCTGAGGTGCCATATCTCTTTACATGTCAGTCGGCTTCGTGTTATCCTTCATAAGTATCACATTTTCACAATCACAAGTGTCTTCTTAGTTCTGAATATAATATAATTTGTTTTACAATCAACTTTCAGAACACTTGAGGAAGTTGCATATTCAGTGTTTTCGCCGAGAAATACGCTTATTCAGCAATCATTAGATTAAAAGGAGAATGGACCTACCTCCTAAACGAATGCTATCAGCCGGAACTATTTCACAATTTGCACTACTTTTCCTTGAAGTCACAGCTAAGGGGAATAAAATAAACAAATCAGAAATTAATAATCCAGATATCCATCTCAAGGCGAATCAGTATTGAAAGATTTTACCTAAAGGAAATGTGGTTTTTGGTGTAACAGAAACATTGATATTGTGAAAATGTTCGTTGTGTTTTTGTTTTTTTTTTACCGCCACGAGGCTCGACGTAATTATAAACTGCTTGTGCTGGAGAAAAAAAAAATCGAAGTTTTTAAAATATCTCTGTGATCCTCACAATGTTTCAAGCTATTTGTTCTTAAAAACATAAGGTGCCAGCTCTCTTTAAGTGTCAGTCGACATCTTGTTATCCTTCATAAATGTGACATTTTCACAATCACAAGTGTCTTCTTAGTTGTAAATATAATATAATGTGTTTTACAATCAACTTTGGGAATACTAGAGGATGTTGAATATTCAGCGTGTTCGCAGAAAAATACGCTTATTCAGCTATCATTAGATTAAAAGATAATAGACCTACCTCCAAAACGGATGCTATCATCCGGAACTATTTCACAATTTGCACTACTTATTGTTCTTGAAGTCACGGCTAAGGAGAAAAAGAAAATCGACAAATCAGAAGTTAATAATCAAGAATTCCGTCTGAAGAGGAGTCACAGTACTGAGAGATTTTACATTAGGAAATGTGGTTTTTGGTGTAACTGAAACCTTGATATTGTGAAAATGTTCATTTTTTTTTTTTACCGCCACGAGGCTTGACGTAATTTTAAACTACTTGTGCTCGAGAAGGAAAAAAAATAGTTTTTAAACTGTCTCGGTGATCCTCACAATGTTTCAATCTTTTTGTTCTTAAAAACCTAAGGTGCCAGATCTCTTTACATGTCAGTCGGCTTCTTGTTATCCTTCATAAGTGTCTTCTTAGTTCTGAATATAATATAATGTGTTTTACAATCAACTTTGAGAACCCTTGAGGAAGTTGCATATTCAGTGTTTCCGTCGAGAAATACGCTTATTCAGCAATCATTAGATTAAAGGAGAATGGACCTATCTCCAAAACGAATACTATCAGCTGGAACAATTTCACAATTTGCACTACATCTTTTCCTTGAAGTCATGGCTAAGGACAAAAATAAAAAATCGACAAATCATAAGTTAATAATCCAGAATTCCGTCTCAATAGGAATCACAGTATTGTCAGATTTTACCTAAGGAAATGTGTTTTTTGGTGTAACAGAATCCTTGATATTGTGAAAATGTTCGTTTTCTTTCTTTTGCCGCCATAAGGCTCAACGTAATTTTAAACTGCTTGTGCTGGAGACAAAAAAAGGCAAAAAACGGTGTTTAAATAGTTTCGGTGATCCTCACAATGTTTCAAGCTATTTGTTCTTAAAAACCAATGGTGCCAGCTCTCTTTACGTGTCAGTCGACTTCTTGTTATCCATCATAAATGTGGCATTTTCACCCTCACAAGTGTCTTCTTAGTTGTAAATATAATATAATGTGTTTTACAATCACGTGAGGAAGTAGCATATTCACCGTTTTCGCCGAGAAATACGCTTATTCAGCCATCATTAGATTTAAAGAGAATGGACCTACCTCCAAAGCGGATGCTATCATCTGGAACTATTTCACAGTTTCCACTACTTCTTGTATTTCAAGTCACGGCTAATGGAAAAAAAATCGACAGATCAGAAGTTAATAGTCCAGAATTCCGTCTCAAGAGGAATGACAGGATTGAGAAAATGTGGTTTCTGGTGTAACAGAATCCTTGATATTGTACATTTTTTATTTTTATACCGCCACGAGGCTCGACGTAATTTTAAACAGCTTGTGCTGGAGAAAAAAAAAATCGAAGTCTTTAAATTGTCTCGGTGATCCTCAAAATGTTTGAAGCATTTTGTTCTTAAAAACCAAAGGTGCCAGCTCTCTTTAAGTGTCAATCGATTTCTTGTTATCCTTCATAAATCTGACATTTTCACCCTCACAAGTGTCTTCTTATTTCTGAATATAAAATAATATGCTTTATAATCAACTTTAAGAACACTAGAGAAAGTTGAATATTCAGCGTTTTCTTCGAGAAATACGCTTATTCAGCCATTGTTAGATTAAAAGGGAATGGACCTACCTCCAAAACGGAAGTTATCATCTGGAACTATTTCACAATTTGCACTACTTGTTGTCCTTGAAGTCACGGCTAAGGGAAAAAAAAAATAGACAAATCAGAAGTTAATAATCCAGATTTCCGTCTCAAGACGAATAAGTAATGAAAGATTTTACCTAAGGAAATGTGGTTTTTGGTGTAACTTAAACATTGATATTATTAAAATGTTTTTTTTTTTTTTTTTTTTTTTTTTGCCGCCACGAGGCTCGACGTAATTTTAAACTGCTTGTGCTGGAGACAAAAAAAAATCTAAGTTTTTAAAATGTCTCGGTGATCCTCAAAATGTTTCAAGCTATTTGTTCGTAAAAACCTGAGGTGCCAGCTCACATTAAGTGTCTGTCGAATTCTTGTTATCCTTCATAATTGTGACATTTTCACCCTCACAAGTGTATTTGTAGTTCTCAACATAATATAATGTGTTTTACAATCATTTTTGAGAACACTTGAGGAAATTGTATATTCAGCGTTTTCGCCGAGAAATACGCTTATTTAATCATCATTAGATTAAATGGGAATGGACCTACCTCCAAAACGGATGCTATCATCCGGAACTATTTCACAATTTGCATTACTTCTTGTTCTTGAAGTCACGGCTAAGGAGAAAAAAAAATCGACAAATCAGAAGTTAATAATCCAGAATTCCGTCTCAAGAGAAATCAGAGAACTGAGAGATTTTACCTAAGGAAATGTGGTTTCTGGTGTAACAGAAACATTGATATTGTGAATATGTTTTTTTTTTTTTTTAAATCGCCACGAGTCTTGACGTAATTTTAAACTGCTTGTGCTGGAGAAAAAAAAAATCGAAGCTTTTAAATTGTTTCTGTGATCCTCAAAATATTTCAAGCTTTTTGTTCTTAAAAATCTAAGGTGCCAGCTCTCTTTACGTGTCAGTCAACTTCTTGTTATCCTTCATAAATTTGACATTTTCACCCTCACAAGTGTCTTCTTAGTTCTGAATATAATATAATGTGTTTTACAATCAACTTTGAGAACACTAGAGGAAGTTGCATTTTTAGCGTTTTCGCCGAGAAATACACTTATTCAGCCATCATTAGATTAAAAGAGAATGGACCTACCTCCAAAACGGATGCTATCATCCGGAACTATTCCATGATTTGAGCTGCTTCTTGTTCTTAAAGTCACGGGTAAGGAGAAAAAAAAAATCGACAAATCAGAAGTTAATAATCCAGATTTCCGTCTGAAGAGGAATCAGAGTAATGAGAAATTTTACCTAAGTAAATGTGGTTTCTGGTGTAGCAGAAACATTGATACTGCGAAAATGTTCGTTTTTTTTTTTTTTACCGCCACGAGGCTCGACGTAATTTTAAACTGCTTGTGCTTGAGGGGGAAAAAATCGAAGGTTTTAAATTGTTTCGGTAATCATCAAAATGTTTCAAGCTATTTGTTCTTAAAAACCTAAGGTGCCAGCTCCCTTTACGTGTCAGTCGACTTCTTCTTATCCTTCATAAATATGACATTTTCACCCTCACAAGTGTCTTCTTAGTTCTGAATATAAAATAATGTGTTTTGCAATCAACTTTGAGAACACTATAGGAAGTTGCATTTTTAGCGTTTTCGCCGAGAAATACGCTTATTCAGCCATCATTAGATTAAAAGAAAATGGACTTCCCTCCAAAACGGATCCTATCAGCCGGAACTTGTTCACAATTTCCATTGCTTCTTGTTTTTGAAGTCAGGGCTAACTGGAAAAAAAATCAACAAATCAGAAGTTAATAATCCAGAATTGCGTCTGCAGATGAATAACAGTATTGGGAGATTTTACCTAAGGAAATGTTGTTTTTGATGTAACATAAACCTTGATATTGTGAAAATGTTCGTTTTCGTTCATAAATGTGACTTTTCACCCTTACAAGTGTCTTAGTTCTGAATATAATATGATGTGTTTTACAATTAACTTTGAGAACACTAAAGTTGAATATTCAGTGTTTTCGCAGAGAAATACTCTTATTCAACCATAATTAGATTAAAAGAGAATAGACCTACATCCAAAACGGATGCTATCAGCCGGAACTATTTCACAATTTGCACTACTCCTTGTTCTTGAAGTCACGGCTAAGAGGGAAAAAAATCGACAAATCAGAAGTTAATAATCCAGAATTCCGTCTGCACAGGAATCACAATATTGAGAGATTTTACCTAAAGAAATGCGGTTTTTGGTGTAACAGAAACCTTTATGTTGTGAAAATGTTCGTTTTTTTTTTTTTTACCACCACGAAGCTTAACGTAATTTTAAACTGCTTGTGCTGGAGAAGAAAAAAATCGAAGTTTTTAAAATGTCTCGGTGATCCTCGCAATGTTTCTAGCTTTTTGTTCTTAAAAACCTAAGGTGCCATAACTCTTTACATGTCAGTCGACTTCATGTTATCCTTCATTAATGTGACATTTTCACCCTCACAAGTGTCTTCTTAGTTGTAAGTATAATATAATGTGTTTTGCAATCAACTTTGAGAACACTTGAGGAAGTTGCATATTCAGGGTTTTCGCCGAGAAATACGCCTATTCAGATATTATTAGATTAAAGGAGAATGGACCAACCTCTTAAACGAATGCTATCAGCCGGAACTATTTCACAATTTGCACTACTTCTTGGCCTTGAAGTCACGGCTAAGGACAAAAAATAATCGACAAATCATAAGTTAATAATCCAAAATTCCGTCTCAAGAGAAATCACAGTATTGAGAGATTTTACCTATGGAAATATATTCTTTGGTGTATCTAAAACCTTGGCATTGTGGAAATGTTCGTTTTTTTTTTTTTTCAGCCATGAGGCTCAGCGTAATTTTAAACTGCTTGTGCTGGAGAGAAAAAAAAGAAAAGAAAAATTCGCAGTTTTTAAATAGTCTTGGTGATCCTCTCAATGTTTCAAACTATTTGTTCTTGAAAACCTAAGGTGCCAGCTCTCTTTACATGTTAGTCGACTTCTTGTTATCCTTCATAAATGTGACATTTTCACCATCACAAGTGTCTTCTTAGTTGTAAATATAATATAATGTGTTTTACAATCAACTTTGAGAACACTTGAGGAACTTCCATATTCAGCGTTTTCGCCGAGAAATATGCTTATTCAGCCATCATTAGATTAAAAGAGATTGGACCTACCTTCAAAACGAATGCTATCATCCGGAACTATTTCACAATTTGCACTACTTCTTGTCCTTGAAGACATGGCTGATTGAAAAAAAAAAATATCGACAAATCAGAAGTTAATAATCCAGAATTCCGTCTCAAGAGGAATCACAGTATTGAGAGATTTACCTAAGAAAATGTGGATATTGGTGTAACAGAAAACTTGATATTTTATATATTTTTTTTTTTATACCGCCACGAGGCTCGACGTAATTTTAAATAGCTTGTGATGGAGAAAAAAAAACGAAGTCTTTAATTTGTCTCAGTGATCCTCACAATGTTTCAAGCTATTTGTTCTTAAAAACCTAAGGTGCTAGCTCTCTTTACGTGTCAGTCGACCTCTTGTTATGCTTCATAAATGTGGCATTTTCTCCCTCACAAGTGTCTTCTTAGTTGTAAATATAATATAATGTGTTTTGCAATCAACTTTGAGAACACTAGAGGAAGTTGCATTTTTAGCGTTTTCGCCGAGAAATACGCTTATACAGCCATCGTTAGATTAAAAGAGAATGGACTTCCCTCCAAAACGGATGGTATAAGCCGGAACTATTTCACAATTTCCATTACTTCTTGTTCTTGAAGTCACGGCTAATGGGAAAAAATATCGACAAATCAGAAGTTAATAATCCAGAATTGCGTCTGCAGAGGAATAACAGTATTGAGAGATTTTACCTAAGGAAATGTGGTTTTTGGTGTAACAGAACCCTTGATATTGTGAAAATGTTCGCTTTTTTTTTTTTTTTTTTTGCCGCCTCGAGGCTTCACGTAATTCTAAACTGCTTGTGCTGGAGAAGAAACAAAAATAGATGTTTTAAATTATCTCGGTGATCCTCACAATGTTTCAATTTTTTTGTTCTTAAAAATCTAAAGGGCGAGCTCTCTTTACGTGTCAGTCAACTTCTTGTTATCGTTCATAAATATGACATTTTCACCCTCACATGTGTCTTAGTTCTAAATATAATATAATGTGTTTTACAATCAACTTTGAGAACACTAGAGGAAGTTGAATATTCAACGTTTTCACAGAGAAATGCGCTTATTCATCTATCATTAGATTATAAGAGAATGGACCTACCTCCCAAACGGATGCTATCAACCGGAACTATTTCACAATTTGCACTACTCCTTGTTCTTGAAGTCACGGCTAAGAGGAAAAAATATCGACAAATCAGAAGTTAATAATCCAGAATTCCGTTTGCGGAGGAATCCCAGTATTGAGATATTTTACCTAAGGAAATTTGATTTTTGGTGTAACAGAAACATAGATATTGTGAAAATGTTTTTTTTTTTTTACCGCCAAGAGGCTTGACGTAATTCTAAACTGCTTGTGCTTGAGAAGAAAAAAAATAGAAGCTTTTAAATTGTCTCGGTGATCCTCACAATGTTTCAAGTTTTTTGTTCTAAGAAACCTAAGATGCCATATCTCTTTACATGTCAGTCGGCCTCTTGTTATCCTTCTTAAATGTGACATTTTACCCTCACAAGTGCCCTCTTAGTTCTAAATATAATATAATTTGTTTTACAATCGACTTTGAGAACACTTGGTGAAGTTGCATATTCAGTGTCTTCGCCGAGAAATACGCTTATTCAGCAATCATTAGATTAAAGGAGAATGGACCAACCTACTAAACGAATGCTATCAGCCGGAACTATTTCACAATTTGCACTACTTCTTGGCCTTGAAGTCACAGCTAAGGACAAAAAAAATCGACAAATCATAAATTAATAATCCAAAATTCCGTCTCAAGAGGAATCACAGTACTGAGAGATTTTACATAAGGATATATGTTCTTTGGTGTAAGGGAAACCTTGATATTGTCGAAATGTTCGTTTTTTTTTTTTTTTTACAGCCATGAAGCTCAGCGTAATATTAAACTGCTTGTGCTGGAGACAAAAAAAAAATCGAAGTGTTTAAATAGTCTCGGTGATCCTCACAATGTTTCAAGCTATTTGTTCTTAAAAACCTAAGGTGCCAGCTCTCTTTACATATTAGTCGACTTCTTGTTATCCTTCATAAATGTGACATTTTCACCCTCAAAAGTGTCTTCTTAGTTGTATATATAATATAATGTGTTTTACAATCAACTTTGAGACCACTTGAGGAAGTTGCATATTCAGCGATTTCGCCGAGAAATACGCTTATTCAGCCATCATTACATTAAAAGAGAATGGACCTACCTCCAAAACGGATGCTATTATCCGGAACTATTTCACAATTTGCATTACTTCATGTTCTTGAAAACACGGCTAAGGAGAAAAAAAAATCGACAAATCAGAAGTTAATAATCCAGAATTCCGTCTCAAGAGGAATCAGAGTATTGAGAGAATTTACCTAAGGAAATGTGGTTTCTGGTGTAACAAAAACCTTGATATTGTGAAAATGTTCGTTTTATTTTAGTTTTTTTTTCGCAACGAGGCTCGACGTAATTTTAAACTGCTTGTCCTAGAGTAAAAATAAAATTGAAGTTTTTAAATTGTTTCGGTGATCCTCACAATATTTCAAGCTTTTTGTTCTTAAAAATCTAAGGTGCCTGCTCTCTTTATGTCAGTCAACTTCTTGTTACCCTTCATAAATGTGACATTTTCTCCCTTACAGGTGTCCTCTTAGTTCTAAGTATAATTTAATGTGTTTTACAATCAACTTTTAGAACACTAGAGGAAGTTGCATTTTCAGCGTTTTCGCCGAGAAATACGCTTATTCAGCCATCATTAGATTAAAAGAGAATGGACTTCCCTCAAAAACGGATGCTATCAGCCGAAACTATTTCACAATTTCCATTACTTCTCGTTCTTGAAGTCACGGCTAATGGGAGAAAAAAATCGACAAATTTGATGTTAATAATCCAGATTTGTGTCTGGAGAGGTATCACAGTATTGAGAGATTTTACCTTAGGAAATGTGGTTTTTGGTGTAACAGAAACCTTGATATTGTGGAAATGTTCGTTTTTTCTATGTTTTTAACCGCAACGAGGCTTGACGTAATTTTAATCTGCTTGTGCTGAAGAAGAATCAAAAATCGAAGTTTTTAAATTATCTCGGTGATCCTCACAATGTTTCAGTTCTTTTGTTCTTAAAAATCTAAAGGGCGAGCTCTCTTTACGTGTAAGTCAACTTCTTGTTATCGTTCATAAATGTGACATTTTCACCCTCACAATTGTCTTAGTTCTAAATATAATATAATGTGTTTTACAATCAACTTTGAGAACACTAGAGGAAGTTGAATATTCAACGTTTTCACAGAGAAATACGCTTATTCAGCTATCATTAGGTTATAAGAGAATGGACCTACCTCCAAAACGGATGCTATCAGCCGGAACTATTTCACAATTTGCACTACTCCTTGTTCTTGAAGTCACGGCTAAGAGGAGAAAATATCGACAAATCAGAAGTTAATAATACAGAATTCCGTCTGCAGAGAAATCCCACTATTGAGATATTTTACCTAAGGAAATGTGGTTTTTGGTGTAACAGAAACCTAGATATTGTGAAAATGTTCTTTTTTTTTTTTTTTTACCGCCACGAGGCTTGACGTAATTTTAAACTGCATGTGCTTGAGAAGAACACAAATCGCAGCTTTTAAATTGTCTCGGTGATCCTCACAATATTTCAAGCTTTTTGTTCTTAGAAACCTAAGGTGCCATATCTCTTTACATGTCAGTCGGCCTCTTGCTATCCATCATAAATGTGACATTTTCACCTTCACAAGTGCCCACTTAGTTCTGAATATAATATAATGTGTTTTACAATCTACTTTGAGAACACTTGAGGAAGTTGCATATTCAGTGTTTTCGCCGAGAAATACGTTTATTCAGCAATCATTAGATTAAAGGAGAATGGACCAACCTCCTAAACGAATGCTATCAGCCGGAACTATTTCACAATTTGCACTACTTCTTGTCCGTGAAGTCATGGCTAAGGAAAGAAAAAATATATATCGACGAATCAGAAGTTAATAATCCAAAATTCCCTCTCAAGAGGAATAACAGTATTGAGAGATTTTACCTAAGAAAATGTGGATTCTGGTGTAACAGAAAACTTGATATTTTACATTTTTTTTATACCGCCACGAGGCTCGACATAATTTTAAATAGCTTGTGATGGAGCAAAAAAAAACGAAGTCTTTAAATTGTCTCGGTGATCCTCACAATGTTTGAAGCATTTTGTTCTTAAAAAACAAAGGTGCCAGCTCTCTTTACGTGTCAATAGACTTCTTGTTATTCTTCAAAAATGTGACATTTTCACCCTCACAAGTGTCTTCTTAGTTCTAAATATAATATAATGTGCTTTATAATCATCTTTGAGAACACTAGTGGAAGTTGCATATACAGCGTTTTTGCCGAAAAATACGCTTATTCGGCCATTATTAGATTAAAAGAGAATGGACCTACCTACAAAACGGATACTATCATCCGGAACTATTTCACAATTTGCACTACTTCTTGTCCGTGAAGTCACGGCTAAGGAAAGAAAAATAGACAAATCAAAAAGTTAATAATCCAGATATCCGTTTCAAGACGAATCAGTATTGAAAGATTTTACCTAAGGAAATGTGTTTTTTTGGTGTAAAAAAAAACATTGATATTGTGAAAATGTTCGTGTGTTTTTTTTTTTTTTACCTCCAGGACGTTCGACGTAATTTTAAAATGCTTGTGCTTGAGAAAAAAAAAAAAACTAATTTTTTAAATTATCTCTGTGATCCTCACAATGTTTCAAGCTTTTTGTTCCTAAAAACCTAAGGTGCCAGCTCTCTTTACGTGTCAGTCGACTTCTTGTTATCCTTCATAAATGTGACATTTTCACCCTCACAAGTGTGTTCTTAGTTCTGAATAAAATATATTGTGTTTCACAATCAACTTTGAGAACACTAGAGGTAGTTGAATATTCAGCATTTTCGCAGAGAAATACGCTTATTCAGCCATCATTAGATTAAATGAGAATGGACATACCTCCAAAACGGATGCTATCGGCCGTAACTATTTCACAATTTGCACTACTTCTTGTCCTTCAAGTCACGGATAAGAGGAAAAAAAATCGTCAAATCAGAAGTTAATAATCCAGAATTCCGTCTGCAGACGAATCCCAGTATTGAGAGATTTTACCTAAGGAAATGTGTTTTTTGGTGTAACAGAAACCTTGATGTTGTGAAAATGTTTTTTTTTTTTTTTTACCGCCACGAGGCTTGACGTAATTCTAAACTGCTTGAGCTGGAGAAGAAAAAAAAATCGAAATTTTTATATTGTCTCGGTGATAATCTCAAAGTTTCAAGTTTTTTTATCTTAAAAACGAAAGGTGCCAGCTCTCTTTAAGTGTCAATCGACTACGTGTTATCCTTCATAAATGTGACATTTTCACCCTCATAAGTGTCTTCTTAGTTCTAAATATAATATAATGTGCTTTATAATCAACTTTGAGAACACTAGAGGAAGTTGAATATTCAGCGTTCTCGCCGAAAAATACGCTTATTCAGCCATTATTAGATTAAAAGAGAATGGACCTACCTCCAAAACGGATTTTATCATCCGGAACTATTTCACAATTTGCACTACTTCTTGTCCTTCACGTCACGGCTAAGGGGAAAAAAAACGAATCAGAAGTTAATAATCCAGATAACCGTCTCAAGACGAACCAGTATTGAAAGATTTTACCTAAGGAAATGTGGTTTTTGGTGTAACAGAAACATTGATATTGTGAAAATGTTCGTGTTTTATTTTCTTACCGCCACGAGGCTGGACGTAACTTTAAATTGGTTGTGCTGGAGAAAAAAAAAAAGGTCGTAGTATTTAAATTATCTCGGTGATCCTCACAATATTTCAATCTATTTGTTCTTAAAAACCTAAGGTGCCAGCTTTCTTTACGTGTCAGTCGACTTCTTGTTATCCTTCATAAATGTGACATTTTCACCCTCAGAAGTGTCTTGTTTGTTCTAAATATAATATAATGTGTTTTACAATCAACTTTGAGAACACTTAAGGAAGTTGCATATTCACCGTTTTCGTCGAGAAATACGCTTATTCAGCCATTATTACATTAAAAGAGAATTGACCTGCCTCCAAAACGGATGCTATCATACGGAACTGTTTCACAATTTGCACTACTTCTTTTTCTTGAAGTCACTTCTAAGGAGAAAAAAAAAAATAAAATCAGAAGTTAATAATCCAGAATTCCGTCTGAAGAGGAATCAGAGTATTGAGAGATTTTACCTAAGAAAATGTGGTTTCTGTTGTAACAGAAACATAATATTGTGAAAATGTTCGTCTATTTTTATTTTCCGCCACGAGGCTCGACGTAATTTTAAACTGCTTGTGGTGGAGAAAAAAAAAGTAATCAAAGTTTTTAAATTGTTTCGATGATCCTCATAATATTTCAAGCTTTTTGTTCTTAAAAATCTAAGGTGCCAGCTCTCTTTACGTGTCAGTCAACTTCTTGTTATCCTTCATAAATGTGACATTTTCACCCTCACAAGTGTCTTATTTGCTCTGAATGTAATATAATGTATTTTATTATCAACTTTGAGAACACTAGAGGAAGTTGAATATTCAGCGTTTTCGCCGAGAAATACGCTTATTCAGCCATCAGTAGATTAAAAGAGAATGGAACTTCCTCCAAAACGGATTCTATCAGCCGCAACTATTTCACAATTTGCACTACTTCATGTTCTTGAAGTCACGGCTAAGAGGAAAAAAATCGACAAATCAGAAGTTAATAATTAAGAGTTCCGTCTGAAGAGGAATCACAGTATTGACAGATTTTACCTAAAGAAATGTGATTTTTGGTGTAACAGAAACCTTTATGTTGTGAAAATGCTCGTTTTTTTTATTTTTTTTTACCACCACGAGACTCGACGTAATTTTAAACTGCATGTGCTGGAGGGAAAAATAATCGAAGTTTTTAAATTGTCTCGCTGATCCTCACAATGTATCAAGCTTTTTGTTCTTATAATCCTAAGGAGCCAGCTCTCTTTACCTGTCAGTCGACATCTTGTTATCCTTCATATATGTGACATTTTCACCCTTACAATTGTCTTATTTCTAAATATGATATAATGTGTTTTACAATCAACTTTGAGAACACTTGAGGAAGTTGCATATTCGGCTTTCTCGCCGAGAAATACGCTTATTCAGCCATCATTAGATCAAAAGAGGATGGACCTACCTCCAAAACGGATGCTATCACCCGGAACTATTTCAGAATTTGCACTTCTTTTTGTCCTTGAAGTCACGACTAAGGGAAAAAAAATCAACAAATGAGAAGTTAATCATCCAGGTTACCGTCTCAAGAGGAATCTCTATATTGAAAAATTTTACCTTTAAAAATGATTTTTTGGTGTAACAGAAACCTTGATATTGTGAAAATGTTTTTTTTTTTTTCCGCCACGAGGCTCAACGTAATTTTAAATTGCTTTTGCTCGAGAGAGAAAAGAGAAAAGAAAAATTCTAAGCGATTAAATTGTCTCGGTGATCCTCACAATGTTTCAAGCAACTTCTTCTTAAAAACCAAAGGTGCCAGCTCTCTTTACGTGTCAGTCGACTTCTTGTTATCCTTCATATTTGTGATATTTTCACCCTCAAAAATGTCTTCTTAGTTCTAAATATAATATAATGTGTTTTACAATCAACTTTCAGAACACTTGAGGAAGTTGCATATTCTGCGTTTTCGCCGAGAAATACGCTTATTCAGTCATCATTAGATTAAAAGAGAATGGACCTGCCTCCAAAACGGATGCTATTGTTCGGAACGATTTCACAATTTGCATTACTTCTTGTTCTTGAAGTCACGGCTAATGGAAAAAAAATCGACAAATCAGAAGCTAATAATCCAGAATTGCGTCTGCAGAGGAATCACATTAATGAGAGATTTTACTTAAGGAAATGTGGTTTTTGGTGCAACAGAAACCTGGATATTGTGAAAATGTTCGTTTTTTTTTTTTTACCGCCACGAGGCTTGACGTAATTTTAAACTTCCTGTGCTGGAGAAGAAAAAAAACAAGTTTTTAAATTGTCTCGGTGATCCTCACAATGTTTCAAGCTTTTTGTTCTTAAAAATCTAAGGTGCCAGATCTCTTTACGTGTCACTCAACTTCTTGTTATCGTTCATAAATGTGACATTTTCACCCTCACAAGTGTCTTAGTTCTAAATATAATATAATGTCTTTTACAATCAACTTTGTGAACACTAGAGGAAGTTCAATATTCAGCGCTTTCGCAGAGAAATACGCTTATTCAGCCATCAGTAGATTATAAGAGAATGGACCTACCTCCAAAACGTATGCTATCAGCCAGAACTATTTCACAATTTGCAGTACTTCTTGTTCCTGAAGTAACGGCCGAGGAAAAAAAAAATCGAAAAATCAGAAGTTAATAATCCAGAATTCCGTCTGCAGAGGAATCACAGTATTGACAGATTTTACCTAAGGAAATGTGGTTTTTGGTGCAACAGAAACCTTGATATTGTGAAAATGTTCTTTTCTTTTTTTTACCGCCACGAGGCTTGACGTAATTTTAAACTGCTTGTGCTTGAGAAGAAAAAAAATCGAAGTTTTTAAAATGTCTCGGTGATACTCACAATGTTTCAAGCCTTTTGTTCTTAAAAATCTAAGCTGGCAGATCTCTTTACATGTCAGTCGGCTTCTTGTTATCCTTCATAAATGTGACATTTTCACCCTCACAAGTGTCTTCTTAGTTCTAAATATAATATAATGTGTTTTACAATCAACTTTGAGAACACTTGAGGAAGTTGCATATTCAGTGTTTTCGCCGATAAATACGCTTATTCAGCAATCATTAGATTAAAGGAGAATGGACCTACCTCCTAAACGAATGCTATCAGCTGGAACTATTTCACAGTTTCCACTGCATCTTTTCCCTGAAGTCATGGCTAAGAACAAAAATAAAAAATCGACAAATCATAAGTTAATAATCCAGAATTCCGTCCCAATAGGAATAACAGTATTGATAGATTTTACCTAAGGAATTGTGTTTTTTGGTGTAACAGAAAGCTTGATATTGTGAAAATGTTCGTTTTTTTTTTCTTTTACCGCCATAAGGCTCAACGTAATTTTAAACTGCTTGTACTGGAGAAAAAAATCGATGTTTTTAAATAGTTTAGGTGATCCTCACAATGTTTCAAGCTATTTGTTCTTAAAAACCTTTGCTGCCAGCTCTCTTTACGTGTCAGTCTACTTCTTGTTATCCTTCATAAATGTGGCATTTTCACCCTCACAAGTGTCTTCTTAGTTGTAAATATAATATAATGTGCTTTACAATCACTTGAGGAAGTTCCATATTCAGCGTTTTCTCCGTGAAATACTCTTATTCAGCCATCATTAGATTAAAAGAGAATGGACCTACCTCCAGAACGGATGCTATCATCCGGAACTATTTCACAATTTCCACTACTTCTTGTCCTTGAAGTCACGGCTAATGGAAAAAACAATCGACCAATCAGAAGTTAATAATCACGAATACAGTCTCAAGAGGAATCAGAGTACTGAGAGATTTTACCTAAGAAAATATGGTTTCTGGTGTAACAGAAACCTTGATATTGTACATTTTTTTAATTTGGTTCCTCCAAGAGGCTCGACGTAATTTTAAACAGCTTGTGCTGGAGAAAAAAAAAATCTAAGTCTTTCAATTGTCTCGGTGATACTCACAATGTTTGAAGCATTTTGTTCTTAAAAACCATAGGTGACAGCTCTCTTTAAGTGTCAATCGACTTCTTGATATACTTCATAAATCTGATATTTTCACCTTCACAAGTGTCTTCTTAGTTCTGAATATAATATAATGTGCTTTATAATCATCTTTGAGAACACTAGAGGAAATTGCATATTCAGCGTTTTCACCAAAAAATACGCTTATTCAGCCATTATTAGATTAAAAGAGAATGGACCTACCTCCAAAACGGATGCTATCATCCGGAACTATTTCACAATTTGCACTACTTCTTGTCCTTCAAGTCACGGCTAAGAGGAAAAAAAAAAAAAACGACAAATTTAGAAGTTAATAATCCAGAATTCCGTATCAAGAGGAATCACAGTATTGAAAGATTTTACCTAAGGAAATATGGTTTTTGGTGTAACAAAAATATTGATATTGCGAAAATGTTCGTTTTTTTTTTCTGACCGCCACGAGGATCGACGTAATTTTAAACTGCTTGTGCTAGACGGAAAAAGTCGAAGCTTTTAAATTGTCTCGGTGATCTTCAAAATGTTTCAAGCTATTTGATCTTAAAACCTAAGGTGCCAGCTCTCTTTACGTGTCAGTCGACTTCTTGTTATCCTTCATAAATGTGACATTTTCACCCTCACAAGTGTCTTCTTAGTTCTAAATATAAAATAATGTGTTTTACAATCAACTTTGAGAACACTTGAAGAAGTTGCATATTCAGCGTTTTCGCCGAGAAATACGCTTATTCAGCCATCATTAGATTAAAAGAGAATGGACCTGCCTCCAAAACGGATGCTATTGTTCGGAACTATTTCACAATTTGCATTACTTCATATTCTTGAAGTCACGGCTAATGGGAAAAAAATTCGACAAATCAGAAGCTAATAACCCAGAATTGCGTCTGCAGAGGAATCACATTATTGAGAGATTTTACCTAAGGAAATGTGGTTTTTGGTGTAACAGAAACCTGGATATTGTGAAAATGTTCGTTTTTTTTTTTTACCGCCGCGAGGCTTGACGTAATTTTAAACTGAATGTGCTTGAGGAGAAAAAAAATCGAAGTTTTTAAATTGTGACGCTGATACTCACAATGTTTCAAGCCTTTTGTTCTTAAAAACCTAAGGTGCCAGCTCTCTTTACATGTTAGTCGACGTCTTGTTAACCTTCATAAATGTGACATTTTCACCCTCACAAGTGTCTTATTAATTGTAAATATAATATAATGTGTTTTACAATCAACTTTAAGAACACTTGAGGAAGTTGCATATTCAGCGTTTTCGCAGAGAAATACGCTTATTCAGCCATCATTTGGTTATAAGAAAATGGACCTACCACCAAAACGGATGCTATCAGCCGGGACTATTTCACAATTTGCACTACTTCTTGTTCTTGAAGCCACGGCTAAGAGGAAAAAAATCGACAAATCAGGAGTTAATAATCCAGAATTCCGTCTGCAGAGGAATCACAATGAGAGATTTTACCTAAGGAAATGTGGTTTTTGGTGTTACAGAAACCTTGATATTGTGAAAATGTTCGTTTTTTTTTCTTTTTCCGCCACCAGCCTTGACGTAATTATAAACTGCTTGTGCTGGAAAAAAAAAAATCGAAGTTTTTAAAATGTCTTGGTGATCCTCAAAATTTTTCAAGCTTTTTGTTCTTAAAAATCTAAGCTGCCAGATCTCTTTACATGTCAGTCGGCTTCTTGTTATCCTTCATAAATGTGACATTTTCACCCTCACAAGTGTCTTCTTAGTTCTTAATATAATATAATGTGTTTCACAATCAACTTTGAGAACACTTGAGGAAGTTGCATATGCAGTGTTTTCGCCGAGAAATACGCTTATTCAGCAATTATTAGATTAAAGGAGAATGGACCTTCCTCCTAAGCGAATGCTATCAGCTGGAAATATTTCACAATTTGCACTGCTTCTTTTCCTTGAAGTCATGGCTATGGACAAAAATAAAAAATCGACAAATCATAAGTTAATAATCCAGAATTTCGTCCCAATAGGAATAACAGTATTGACAGATTTTACATAAGGAATTTTGATTTTTGGTGTAACAGAAACCTTGATATTGTGAAAATGTTCGTTTTTATTCTTTTACCGCCATAAGGCTCAACGTAATTTTAAACTGCTTGTACTGGAGAAAAAAAAAATCAATGTTCTTAAATAGTTTAGGTGATCCTCACAATGTTTCAAGCTATTTGTTCTTAAAAACCTTTGCTGCCAGCTCTCTTTACGTGTCAGTCGAATTCTTGTTATCCTTCATCAATGTGGCATTTTAACCCTCACAAGTGTCTTCTTAGTTGTAAATATAATATAATGTGCTTTACAATCACTTGAGGAAGTTCCATATTCAGCGTTTTCTATGAGAAATACTCTTATTCAGCCATCATTATATTAAAAGAGAATGGGCCTACCACCAAAACGGATGATATCATCCGGAACTATTTCACAATTTCCACTACTTCTTGTCCTTGTAGTCACGGCTAATGGAAAAAACAATCGACAAATCAGAAGTTAATAATCCAGAATTCCGTCTCAAGAGGAATCAGAGTATCGAGAGATTTTACATAAAAAAATGTGGTTTCTGGTGTAACAGAAACCTTGATATTGTACATTTTTTTATTTGTATACCTCCAAGAGGCTCGAAGTAATTTTAAACACCTTGTGCTGGAGAAAAAAAAATCGAAGTTTTTTAATTGTCTCGGTGATACAATGTTTGAAGCATTTTGTTCTTAAAAACCATAGGTGACAGCTCTCTTTAAGTGTCAATCGACTTCTTGTCATCCTTCATAAATCTGATATTTTCAACTTCACAAGTGTCTTCTTAGTTCTGAATATAATATAATGTGCTTTATGATCATCTTTGAGAACACTAGAGGAAGTTCAATATTCAGCGTTTTCACCAAAAAATACACTTATTCAGCCATTATTAGATTAAAAGAGAATGGACCTACCTCCAAAACGGATGCTATCATCCGGAACTATTTCACAATTTGCACTATTTCTTGTCCTTCAAGTCACGGCTAGGAGGAAAAAAAACGACAAATTTAGAAGTTAATAATCCAAAATTCCGTATCAAGAGGAATCACAGTACTGAGAGATTTTACCTAAGGAAATGTGGTTTTTGGTGTAAAAAAAAAATATTGATATTGCGAAAATGTTGGTGTTTTTTTTTTTTTTTTTTGACCGCCACGAGGATCGACGTAATTTTAAACTGCTTGTGCTAGAGGGAAAAAATCGAAACTTTTAAATTGTCTCGGTGATCCTCAAAATGTTTCAAGCTATTTGATCTTAAAACCTAAGGTGCCAGCTCTCTTTACGTGTCAGTCGACATCTTGTTATCCTTCATAAATGTGACATTTTCACCATCACAAGTGTCTTCTAGTTCTAAATAAAAAATAATGTGTTTTACAATCAACTTTGAGAACACTTGAAGAAGTTGCATTTTCAGCGTTTTCGCCGAGAAATACGCTTATTCAGCCATCATTAGATTAAAAGAGAATTCGCCTACCTCCAAAACGGATGCTATCATACGGAACTATTTCACAATATGCATTACTTCTTGTTCTTGAAGTCACTGCTAAGGAAAAAAAATCGAAAAATCAAAACTTAATAATCCAGAATTCCGTCTAAAGAGGAATCACAGTATTGAGACATTTTTCCTAAGGAAATGTGGTTTTTGGTGTAACAGAAATATTGATATTGTGAAAATTTTCGATTATTTATTTATTTATTACCGCCACGAAGCTTGCCGTTAATTTAAACTCATTGTGGTGGAGAAAAAAAAAATCGATTTTTCCAAATTGTTTCGGTGATCCCCACATTATTTCAAGCTGTTTGTTCTTAAAAATCTACGGTAAGAGCTCTCTTTACGTGTCAGTCAACTTCTTGTTATCCTTCATAAATGTGACATTTTCACCCGTACAAGTGTCTTCTTAGTTCTGAATATAATATAATGTGCTTTACAATTAACTTTGAGAACACTAGAGGAAGTTGAATATTCAGCGTACTCGCCAAGATATACGATTATTCAGCCATCAGTAGATTAAAAGAGAATGGACCTACCTCCAAAACGGATTCTATCAGCAGGAACTATTTCACAGTTTGCACTACTTCTTGTTCTTGAAGTCACGGCTGAGGGAAAATAAAAAAATCGACAAATCAGAAGTTAATAATCCAGAATTCCGTCTGCAGAAGAATCACAGTATTGAGAGACTTTACCTAAGGAAATGTGGTTTTTGGTGTAACAGATACCTTGATATTGTGAAAGTTTTTTTTTTTTTTTTTACCGCCACGAGGCTTGACCTAATTTTAAACCTTGTGCTGGAGTAGAAAAAAAAATGGTTTTTAAATTGTCTGGGTGATCCTCACAATGTTTCAAGCTTTTTTTACTTAAAAACCTAAGGTGCCAGATCTCTTTACATGTCAGTCGGCTTCTTGTTATCCTTCATTAATGTGACATTTTCACTCTCACTAGTGTCTTCTTAGTTCTGAATATAAAATAATGTGTTTTACAATCAACTTTGAGAACACTTGAGGAAGTTGCATATTCAGTGTTTTCGCCGAGAAATATGCTGATTTAGCAATCATTTGATTATAGGAGAATGGACCTACCCCAAAACTGAATCTATCATACGGAACTATTTCACAATTTGCATTACTTCTTGTTCTTGAAGTCACTGCTAATTAGAAAAAATAATCGAAAAATCATAACTGAATAATCCAGAATTCCGTCTCAAGAGGAATCACAGAATTGAGAGATTTTTCCTATGGAAATGTGGTTTCTGGTGTAACAGAAACAATGATATTATGAAAATGTTCGTTTATTTTTTTTTTTACATCCACGTGGCTTGACATTATTTTAAACTGCTTGTGGTGGAGAAAAAAGAATCGAGGTTTTCAAATTGTTTCTGTGATCCCCACAATATTTCAAGCTGTTTCTTCTTAAAAATCTGCGGTGAAAGCTCTCTTTACGTGTCAGTCAACTTCTTGTTATCCTTCATAAATGTGACATTTTCATCCTCACAAGTGTCTTCTTAGTTCTAAATATAATATAATGTGCTTTACAATTAACTTTGAGAACACTAGAGGAAGCTGAATATTCAGCGTTCTCGCCAAGATATACGCTTATTCAGCCATATGTAGATTAAAAGAGAATGGACCTACCTCCAAAACGGATTCTATCAGCCGGAACTATTTCACAATTTGCACTACTTTTTGTTCTTGTAAGTCACGGCTAAGGGAAAATGAAAAAATCGACAAATCAGAAGTTAATAATCCAGAATTCCGTCTAAAGAGGAATCACATTATTGAGAGATTTTACATAAGGAAATGTGGTTTTAGGTGTAAGAGATACCTTGATATTGTGAAATTGCTCGTTTTTTTTTTTTTTTTCCCGCCACGAGGCTTAACCTAATTTTAAACCTTGTGCTGGAGAAGAAGAAGAAAATGAAGTTTTTAAATTGTCTCGGTGATCCTCGGAATGTTTGAAGCTTTTTGTACTTAAAAACCTAAGGTGCCAGGTCTCTTTACATGTCAGTAGGCTTCTTGTCATCCTTCATAAATGTGACATTTTCACCCTCACTAGTGTCTTCTTAGTTCTGAATATAAAATAATGTTTTACAATCAACTTTGAGAACACTTGAGGAAGTTGCATATTCAGCGTTTTCGCAGAGAAATACGCTTATTCAGTCATCATTAGATTAAAAGAGAATGGACCTACCTTCAAAACGGATACTATCAGCCGGAAGTATTTAGCAATTTGCACTACTTCTTGTTCTTGAAGTCACGGCTATGAGGAAAAAAAATCGACAAATCAGAAATTAATAATCCAGAATTCAGTCTGCAGATGAATCACAGTATTGAGAGATTTTACCTAAGGAAATGTGGTTTTTGATGTAACAGAAACCTTCATATTGTGAAAATGTTCTTTTTTTTTTTTTTTACCGCCACGAGGCATGAAGTAATTTTAAACTGTTTGTGCTGGACAAGAAAAAAAATCGAAGTTTTTAAATTGTCTCGGTGATCATCACAAAGTTTTAAGCTTTTTGTTCTTAAAAACCTAAGGTGCCAGATCTCTTAACATGTCAGTCGGCTTCTTGTTATCCTTCATAAATGTAACATTTTCACCCTCACAAGTGTCTTCTTAGTTCTGAATATAATATATTGTGTTTTCCAATCAACTTTGAGAACACTTGAGGAAGTTTCATATTCAGTGTTTTCGCCGAGAAATACGCTTATTCAGCCATCATTAAATAAAATGAGAATGGACCTACCTCCTAAACCAATGCTATCAGCCGGAACTATTTCACAATATGCTCTACTTCTTGTCCTTGAGGTCACGGCTAAGGAAAAAAAAACCATCGACAAATCATAAGTTAATAAACCAGAATTCCCTCTCAAGAGGAATCACAGTGTTCTGAGACTTTACCTAAGGAGATGTGTTTTCTGGTGTAACAGAAACCATGATATTGTGAAAATGTTCGTTTTTTTTTTTTTTACCGCCATGAGGCTCAACGTAATTTTAAACTGCTTGTGCTGGAGAGAAAAAAAAATCGAAGTTTTTAAAATGTCTCGGTGATCCTCACAATGTTTCAAGTAATTTGTTCTTAAAAACCTAAGATGCCAGCTCTCTTTACGTGTCAGTCGACTTCTTGTTATCCTTCATAAATGTGACATTTTCATCCTCACAAGTGTCTTCTTACTTGTAAATATAATATAATGTGTTTTACAGTCAATTTTGACAACACTTGAGGAATTTGCATTTTTAGAGTTTTCTCAGAGAAATACGCTTATTCAGCAATCATTAGATTAAAAGAGAATGGACCTGCCTCCAAAACGAATGCTATAATCCGGAACAATTTCACTATTTGAACGACTTCTTTTCCTTGAAGTCACGGCTAATGAAAAATAAAATCGACAAATCAGAAGTTAATAATTAAGAATTCCGTCTCAAGAGGAATCAGAGTATTGAGAGATTTTACGTAAGAAAATGTGGTTTCTGGTGTAACACAAACCTTGATATTGAACTTTTTTTTTGTTATACCGCCACGAGGCTCGACGTAAATTTAAACAGCTTGTGCTGGGTAAAAAAAATCGAAGTCTTTAAATTATCTCAGTGATCCACACAATGTTTGAAGCATTTTGTTCTTAAAAACCAAAGGTCCCAGCACTCTTTAAGTGTCAATCGACTTCTTGATATCCGTCATAAATGTGACATTTTCACCCTCACAAGTGTCTTCTTAGTTCTGAATATAATATAATGTTCTTTACAGTCAACTTTGAGAACACTTGAGGAAGTTGCATATTCAGCGTTTTCGCCGAGAAATACGCTTATTCAGCCATCATTAGATTAAAAATGGATGGACCTACCTCCTAAAATGAAGCTATCAGCCGGAACTATTTCACAATTTGCACTACTTCTTATCCTTGAAGTCACGGCTAATGGAAAAAAAATCAACAAATCAGAAGTTAATAATCCAGAATTCCGTCTCGAGAGGAATAACAGTATTGAGAGATTTTACCTAAGGAAATGTGATTTCTGATGTAACAGAAACCTTGATATTGCACTTTTTTTTTTTATACCGCCACGAGGCTCGACGTAATTTTAAACAGCTTGTGCTGGAGAAAAAAAAAAATCGATGTCTTTAAAGTGTCTCGGTGATCCTCACAATGTTTGAAGCATTTTGTTCTTAAAAACCAAAGGTGCCAGCTCTCTTTACGTGTCAATCGACTCCTTGATATCCTTCATAAATGTGACATTTTCACCCTCACAAGTGTCTTCTTGGTTCTGAATATAATATAATGTGCTTTATAATCAACTTTGAGAACACTAGACGAAGTTGCATATTCAGCATATTCGCCGAGAAATTCGCTTATTCAGCCATTATTAGATTAAAAGAGAATCGACATACCTCCAAAACGGAGGCTATCATCCGGAACTATTTCACAATTTGCACTACTTCTTATCCTTGAAGTCACGGCTAAGGGGAAAAAAAAAAAAAGACAAATCAGAAGTTAATAATCCATATATCCGTCTCAAGAGGAATCACTGTATCGAGAGTTTTTACCTAAGGAAATGTGGTTTTTGGTGTAACAGAAACACTGATATTGTGAAAATGTTCGTTTTTTTTTTTTTTTTTTTTACCGCCACGAGCATCGACGTAAATTTAAACTGCTTGTGCTGGAGAAAAAAAAATCAAAGTTTTTAAATTGTCTCGGTGATCCCCACAATGTTTCAAGCTATTTGTTCTTAAAAACATAAGGTGCCAGCTCTCTTTACGTGTCAGTCGACTTCATGATATCCTTCATAAATGTGACATTTTCACCCTCACAAGTGTATTCTTGGTTCTAAATACAATATAATGTGTTTTACAATCAACTTTGGCAACACTTGAGGAAGTTGCATATTCAGTGTTTTCGCCGAGAAATACTCTTATTCAGGCATCATTAGATTAAAAGAGAATGGACATACCTCCAAAACGGATGCTATCATCCGGAACTATTTCACAATATCCATTACTCCTTGTTCTTCAAGTCACGGCTAAGGGGGAAAAAAATCGACAAAACAAAAGTTAATTATCCAGAATTCCGTCTCAAGAGGAATCACAGTATTGAGAGATTTAACCTAAGGAAATGTGGTTTCTAGTGTAACAGAAACCTTGATATTGTGAAAATGTTCGTTTATTTTTTTTTTTTTACCGCCACGAGGCTCGACGAAAATTTAAACCGCTTGTGCTGGAGAAAAAAGAAATCGAAGTTTTTAAATTGTTTCGGTAATCCTCACAACATTTCAAGATTTTTGTTATTAAAAATCTAAGGTGACAGCTCTGTATATAATAAAATGTGTTTTACAATCAACTTTGGGAACACTAGAGGAAGTTGAATATTCAGCGTTCTCGCAGAGAAATACGCTTATTCAGCCATCATTAGATTAAAAGAAATGGACCTACCTCCAAAACGGATTCTTTCAGCCGGAACTATTTCATAATTTGCACTACTTCTTGTTCTTGAAGTCAAGGCTAAGGCGAAAAAAAATCGACAAATCAGAAGTTATTAATCCAGAATTCCGTCTGAAGAGGAATCTTAGTACTGAGATAATTTATCTAATGAAATGTGATTTTTGGTGAAACAGAAACCTTTATGTTCTAAAAATGTTTTTGTTTTTTTTTTTACGCCAGGAGGCTCAACGTAATCTTAAACTGCTTGAATTGGAGGAAAAAAAAATAGAAGTTTTTAAATTGTCTCGGTAATCCTCACAATGTTTGAAGCTTTTTGTTCTTATAATCCTAAGGTGCCAACTCTCTTTACGTGTCAGTCGACTTCTTGTTATTCTTCATAAATGTGACATATTCACCCTCACAAGTGTCTTCTTAGTTCTGAATATAATATAATATATTTTACAATCAACTTTGAGAACACTTGCGGGAGTTGCATATTCAGCGCTTTCGCCGAGAAATACCCTTATTCAGCTATCATCAGATTAAAAGAAAATGGTCTTACCTCCAAAATAGATGCTATCAGCCGAAACTATTTCACAGTTTGCTCTAATTCTTGTCATTGAAGTCACGGCAATTTGAAAAAATAAATCGACTAATCAGAAGTTAATCATCCAGTATTCCGTCTCAAGAGGAATCACAGTATGGAGAAATTTTACATAAGGAAATGTTTTGGTGCAAAAAAAACCTTCATATTGTGAAAATGTTCGTTTATTTATTTATTTATTAATTTTTTTTACCGCCACAAGGCTCGATTTAATTTTAAGCTGCTTGTGCTGACGAAAAAAGAAATCGAAGTTTTTAAATTGTTTCGGTGATCCTCAATATTTCAAACTTTCTGTTCTTAAAAATCTAAGGTGCTAGCTCTCTTTACGTGTCAGTCAACTTCTTGTTATCCTTCATAAATGTGACATTTTCACCCTCACAATTGTCTTCTTAGTTGTGAATATAATACAATCAACTTTGAGAACACTAGAGGAAGTTGAATATTCAGAGTTTACGCAGAGAAATATGCTTATTCAGCCATCATTAGATTAAAAGAGAATGGACCTACCTCCAAAACGGATTCTATCATCCTAAACTATTTCTCAATTTGCACTATTTCTTGTTCTTGAAGTCACGCGTAAGGGGGAAAAACAATCGACAAATCAGAAGTTAATAATACAGAGTTCCGTCTGAAGAGGAATCACAGTATTGAGAGATTTTACCTAAGGAAATGTGAATTTTGGTGTAACAGAAACCTTTATGTTGTGAAAATGTTGGGTTTTTTTTTTTTTTTACCGCCACGAGGCTTGACGTAATTTTAAACTGCATGTGATCGAGAAAAAAAAATTCGAAGCTTTTAAATTGTCTTGGTGATCCTCACAATGTTTCAAACTATTTCTTCTTAAAAACCTGTGCCAGCTCTCTTTACGTGTCAGTCAACTTTTTGTTATCCTTCATAAATGTGACATTTTCAATATCACAAATGTCTTCTTAGTTCTAAATATAATACAATGTGTTTTACAATCAACTTTGAGAACGCTTGAGGAAGTTGGATATTCAGCGTTTTCGCCGAGAAATACGCTTATTCAGCCATCATCAGATTAAAAGCGAATGAACCTACCTCCAAAACGGATGCTATCATCCGGAACTATTTCACAATTTGCACTACTTTTTATCCTTGAAATCACGGCTAAGGGAAAAAAAAAAATCGACAAATCAGAAGTTAATCATCCAGAATTCCGTCTCAAGAGGAATCACAGTATTGAGAGATTTTACCTAAGGAAATGAGGTTTTTGGTGTAACAGAAACATTGATATTGTGATTTTTTTTTTTTTTCCGCCACGAGGCTTGACATAATTTTAAACTGCTTGTGCTGGAGAGAGAAAAAATCGAAGTTTTTAAATTGTCTCGGTGATCCTCAAAATGTTTCAAGCTTTTTGTTCTTAAAAACCTAAGGTGCCAGATCTCTTTACATCTCAGTCGGCTTCTTGTTATCCTTCATAAATGTGACATTTTCACCCTCACCAGTGTCTTCTTAGTTCTAAATATAATATAATGTGTTTTACAATCAACTTTGAGAACATTTGATGAAGTTGCATATTCAGTATTTTCGCCGAGAAATACGCTTATTCAGCCATCATTAGATTAAAGGAGAATGGACCTACCTCCTAAACGAATGCTATCAGCTGGAACTATTACACAATTTCCTCTACTTCTTGTCCTTGAAGTCACGGCTAAGGAAAAAAAAAACATCGACAAATCATAAGTTAATAATCCAGAATTCCGTCTCAAGAGGAGTCACAGTATTGAGAGATTTTACCCAAATAAATGTGTTTTTTGGTGTAACAGAAACCTTGATATTGTGAAAATGATCTTTTTTTTTTTACCGCCATGAGGCTCAACATAATTTTAAACTGCTTGTGCTGGAGAGAAAAAAAATCGAAATTTTTAAATTGTCTCGGTGATCCTCACAATGTTTCAAGCTATTTGTTCTTAAAAACATAAGGTGCCAGCTCTCTTTACGTGTCAGTCGACTTCATGATATCATTCATAAATGTGACATTTTCACCCTCACTAGTGTCTTCTTAGTTCTAAATATAATATAATGTGTTTTACAATCAACTTTGACAACACTTGAGAAAGTTGCATATTCAGCGTTTTGGCCGAGAAATACGCTTATTCTTTTTTTCTTTTTTCTTTTTTTTATGTGTCCGACTCTGGGCATAGGGTTCACAGCCTGCTATCAAGGCCCAGTCGTCCTCCTACAATCTACATGTCACCACTTCGGCGCTTAACACCCACCGTCCATATTGAATACATGCTAGGGCTGTCTCATACAGGACTGGTGTATTGGTATTAGCTGGGTCATTTTTACGACATGTCGGCGGGTCTTCTGGTAGATCAGTAAAGCCTGATTTAAAGAAATTCAAATCCTTAAACTGTTCCCTGCACCAGCGAGGAATCGAACCTGGGTCCCACGAGACCACAAGCCAACTCTCTACCGATCGAGCTACCGCCTCCCCATTCAGCCATCATTAGATTGAAAGAGAATGGACATACCTCCAAAACGGATGCTATCATCCGGAACTATTTCACAATTTGCATTACTTCTTGTTCTCCAAGTCAGGCTAAGAGGAAAAAAAATCGACAAATCAAAAGTTAATTATCCAGAATTCCGTCTCAAGAGGAATCACAGTATTGAGAGATTTAACCTAAGGAAATGTGGTTTCTAGTGTAACAGAAACCTTGAAATTGTGAAAATATTCGTTTATTTATTTATTTTTTTTTACCGCCACGAGGCTCGATGTAATTTTAAACCGCTTGTGCTGGAGAAAAAAGAAATTGAAGTTTTTAAATTGTTTCGGTAATCCTCACAACATTTCAAGATTTTTGTTATTAAAAATCTAAGGTGCCAGCTCTGTATATAATAAAATGTGTTTTACAATCAACTTTGGGAACACTAGAGGAAGATGAATATTCAGCGTTTTCGCAGAGAAATACGCTTATTCAGCCATCATTAGATTAAAAGAAATGGACCTACCTCCAAAACGGATTCTTTCAGCCGGAACTATTTCATAATTTGCACTACTTCTTGTTCTTGAAGTCAAGGCTAAGGCGAAAAAAAAAATCGACAAATCAGAAGCGATTAATCCAGAATTCAGTCTGAAGAGGAATCAAAGTACTGAGATAATTTATCTAATGAAATGTGATTTTTGGTGTAACAGAATCCTTTATGTTCTGAAAATGTTTTTTATTTTTAAAAAATCGAAGATTGTAAATTGTCTCGGTGATCCTCACAATGTTTCAAGCTTTTTGTTCTTATAATCCTAAGGTGCCAGCTCTCTTTACGTGTCAGTCGACTTCTTGTTATTCTTCATAAATGTGACGTATTCACCCTCACAAGTGTCTTCTTAGTTCTGAATATAATATAATATATTTTACAGTTAACTTTGAGAACACTTGAGCGAGTTGCATATTCAGCGTTTTCGCCGAGAAATACGCTTATTCAGCCATCATAAGATTAAAAGAGAATGGTCTTACCTCCAAAATGGTTGAATGTCAGCCGGAACTATTTCACAATTTGCTCTAATTCTTGTCATTGAAGTCACGGCTAAGGGAAAAAAAAATCGACAAATCAGAAGTTAATCATCCAGTATTCCGTCTCAAGAGGAATCACAGTATTGAGAAATTTTACATAAGGAAATGTTTTGGTGCAAAAGAAACCTTGATATTGTGAAAATGTTCGTTTATTTATTTATTTATTTTTTTTACCGCCACGAGGTTCGACTTAATATTAAACTGCTTGTGCTGACGAAAAAAGAAATCGAAGTTTTTAAATTGTTTCGGTGATCTTCAATATTTCAAGCTTTTTGTTCTTAAAAATCTAAGGTGCCAGCTTTCTTTACGTGTCAGTCGACTTCTTGTTATCCTTCATAAATGTGACATTTTCACCCTCACAAGTGTCTTCTTAGTTCTGAATATAATACAATCAACTTTGAGAACACTAGAGGAAGTTGAATATTCAGAGTTTATGCAGAGAAATATGCTTATTCAGCCATCATTAGAATAAAAGAGAATGGACCAACCTCCAAAACGGATTCTATCATCCGAAACTATTTCTCAATTTGCAAATTTCTTGTTCTTGAAGTCATGCGTAAGGGGGAAAAACAATCGACAAATCAGTAGTTAATAGTACAGAATTCCGTCTGTAGAGGAATCACAGTATTGAGATATTTTACCTAAGGAAATGTGATTTTTGGTGTAACAGAAACCTTTATGTTGTGAAAATTTTCGTTTTTTTCTTTTACCGCCACGAGGCTTGACGTAATTTTAAACTGCTCGTGATCGAGAAAAAAAAAATTCGAAGCTTTTAAATTGTTTTGGTGATCCTCACAATGTTTCAAACTATTTCTTCATAAAAACCTGTGCCAGCTCTCGTTACGTGTCAGTCAACTTCTTGTTATCCTTCATAAATGTGACATTTTCACCATCACAAATGTCTTCTTAGTTCTAAATATAATATAATGTGTTTTACAGTCAACTTTGAAACCACTTGAGGAAGTTGCATATTCAGCGTTTTCGCAGAGAAATACGATAATTCAGCCATCATTAGATTAAAAGAGAATGAACCTACCTCCAAAACGGATGCTATCATCCGGAACTATTTCACAATTTGCACTACTTTTTGTCCTTGAAGTCACGGCTAGGGGGAAAAAAATCGACAAACCAGTAGTTAATAATCCAGAATTCCGTCTCAAGAGGAATCACAGTATTGAGAGATTTTACCTAAGGGAATGAGGTTTTTGGTGTAACAGAAACATTGATATTGTGATTTTTTTTTTTACCGCCACGAGGCTTGACATAATATTAAACTGCTTCTGCAGGAGAGAGAGAAAACATCGATGTTTTTAAATTGTGTCGGTGATCCTCAAAATGTTTCAAGCTTTTTTTTCTTAAAAACCTAAGGTTCCAGATATCTTTACATGACAGTCGGCTTCTTGTTACCCTTCATAAATGTGACATTTTCACCCTCACAAGTGTCTTCTTAGTTCTGAATATAATATAATGTGTTTTACAATCAACTTTGAGAGCACTTGATGAAGTTGCCTATTCAGTGTTTTCGTCGAGAAATACGCTTATTCAGCCATCATTAGATTAAAGAAGAATGGACCTACCTCCAAAACGAATGCTATCAGCCGGAACTATTACACAATTTGCTCTACTTCTTGTCCTTGAAGTCACGGCTAAGGAAAAAAAAAAATCGACAAATCATAAGTTAATAATCCAGAATTCCGTCTCAAGAGGAATCACAGTATTGAGAGATTTTACCTAAGGAAATGTTTTTTTTTTGGTGTAACAGAAACCTTGATATTGTGAAAATGGTCTTTTTTTTTTTTTACCGCCACGAGGCTTGACGTAAATTTAAACTGCTTGTGCTGGAGAAGAAACAAAAATCGAAGTGTTTAAATTGTCTCGGTGATCCTCACAATGTTTCAAGCTTTTTGTTCTTAAAAACCAAACGTGCCAGATCTCTTTTCATGTCAGTCGGTTTCTTGTTATCCTTCATAAATGTAACATTTTCACCCTCACAAGTGTCTTAGTTGTGAATATAATATAATATGTTTTACAATCAGCTTTCAGAACACTATAGGAAGATGCAAATTCAGTGTTTTCGCCGAGAATTACGCTTATTTAGCCATCATTAGATTTAAAGAGAATGGATATACCTCCCAAACGAATGCTATCAGCCGGAACTATTTCAAAATTCGCACTACTTGTTGTCCTTGAAGTCACGGCTAAGGACAAAAAAAAAAAAATCCGACAAATCATAATTTAATAATCCAGAATTCCGTCTCAAGAGGAATCCCAGTATTGAGAGATTTTACCTAAGGAAATGTGTTTTTTGGTGTAACAGAAACGTTGATATTGTGAAAAATTTCGTTTTTTTTTTTTTACGCCATGAGGCTCAACGTAATTTTAAACTGCTTGTGCTTGAGAGAGAGAAAAAAAATCGAAGCTTTTAAATTATCTCGGTGATCCTCACAATGTTTCGAGCTATTTCTTCTTAAAAACCTGTGCCATCTCTTTTTACGTGCCAGTCAACTCCTTGTTATCCTTCATAAATGTGACATTTTCACCCTCACAAATATCTTCTTAGTTCTAAATATAATATAATGTGTTTTACAATCAACTTTGAGGACACTTGAGGAAGTTGCATATTGAGCATTTCCATCGAGAAATACGCTTATTCAATCATTATTAGATTAAAAGAGAATGGACCTACCTCCAAAACGGAGGCTATCATCCGGAACTATTTCATAATTTGCACTACTTCCTGTCCTTGAAGTCACGCCAAAAAAAAAAAAAAAAAAATCGACAAATCAGAAGTTAATAATCCAGATATCCGTCTCAAGAGGAATCACTGTATTAAGAGATTTTACCAAAGGAAAAGTGGTTATTGGCGTAACAGAAACATTGATATTGTGAAAATGTTCGTTTTTTTTTTTTTTTTACCACCACGAGGCTCGACGTAATTTTAAACTGCTTGTGCTGGAGAAAAAAAAAAATCGAAGCTTTTAAATTGTCTCGGTGATCTTCAAAATGTTTCAAACAATTTGTTCTTANAATGTTCGTTTTTTTTTTTTTTACCACCACGAGGCTCGACGTAATTTTAAACTGCTTGTGCTGGAGAAAAAAAAAAATCGAAGCTTTTAAATTGTCTCGGTGATCTTCAAAATGTTTCAAACAATTTGTTCTTAAAAACCCAAGATGCCAGCTCTCTTTACGTGTCAGTCGACTTCAGGGTATCTTTCATAAATATGACATTTTCACCCTCACAAATGTCTTATTAGTTCTCAATATAATACAAGGTGTTCTACAATCAACTTTGAGAACACTAGAGGAAGTTGCATTTTCAGCGTTTTCGGCGAGAAATGCGCTTATTCAGCCATCATTAGATTAAAAGAGAATGGACTTCCCTCCAAAACGGATGCTATCAGCCGGAACTATTTCACAATTTGCACTACTTCTTGTTCTTAAAGTCACAGCTAATGGGGAAAAAATTGACAAATCAGAAGTTATTAATCCAGAAATCCGTCTGAAGAGGAATCACAGTAATGAGAGATTTTACTTAAGGAAATGTGGTTTTTGGTGTAACAGAAACCTTGATAGTGAAAATATTCGTTTATTTATTTATTTATTTTTTTTTACCGCCATGAGGGTCGAAAGAATTTTAAACTGCTCGTGCTGGAGGGGAAAAAAAATCGAAGTTTTTAAATTGTCTCGGTGATCCTCACAATATTTCAAGCTTTTTCTTCTTAAATATCTAAGGTGCAAGCTCTCTTTACATGTTAGTCAACTCCCTGTTATCCTTCATAAATGTGAAATTTTCACCCTCACAAGTGTCTTCTTAGTTCTGAATACAATATAATGTGCTTTACAGTCAACTTTGAGAACACTAGAGGAAGTTGAATATTCAGCGCTTTCGCAGAGAAATACGCTTATTCAGCAATCATTAGATTAAAAGAGAATGGACCTACCTTCAAAACAGATACTATCAGCCGGAAGTATTTCACAATTTGCACTACTTCCTTTTCTTGAAGTCACGACAAAGAGGAAAAAAAATCGACAAATCAGAAGTTAATAATCCAGAATTCCGTCTCAAGAGGAATCACAGTATTGAGAGATTTTACCTAAGGAAATGTGATTTTTGGTGTAACAGAAACCTTGATATTGTGAAAATGTTCTTTTCTTTTTTACCGCCAGGAGGCTTGACGAAATTTTAAACTGCTTGTTCTGGAGAAGAAAAAAAATCGAAGATTTTAAATTGTCTCGGTGATCCTCACAATGCTTCAAGCTTTTTGTTTTTAAAAACCTAAGGTGCCAGATCTCTTTACATGTCAGTCGGCTTCATGTTATCCTTCATAAATGTGACATTTTCACCCTCGCAAGTGTCTTCTTAGTTCTAAATATAATATAATGTGTTTTCCAATCAACTTTGGGAACACTTGTGGAAGTTACATATTCAGTGCTTTCGCCGAGAAATACGCTTATTCAGCCATCATTAGATAAAACGAGAATGGACCTACTCCTAAACGAATGCTATCAGCCGGAACTATTTCACAATATGCTCTACTTCTTGTCCTTGAAGTCATGGCTAAGGACAAAAAAAATCGACAAATCACAAGTTAATAATCCAGAATTCCCTCTCAAGAGGAATCACAGTGTTGAGAGATTTTACCTAAGGAGATGTGTTTTTTGGTGTAGCAGAAACCATGATATTGTGAAAATATTGTTTTTTTTTTTTACCGCCATGAGTCTCTACGTAATATTCAACTGCTTGTGCTGGAGATGAAAAAAAAATTGAAGCTTTTAAATAGTCTCGGTGATCCTCACAAGGTTTCAAGTTATTTGTTCTTAAAAACCTAAGATGCCAGCTCTCTTTACGTGTCAGTCGACTTCTTGTTATCCTTCAAAAATGTGACATTTTCATCCTCACAATTTTCTTCTTAGTTGTAAATATAATATAATGTACTTTACAATCAATTTTGAGAACAATTGAGGAAGTTGCATATATAGAGTTTTCGCCAAGAAATACGCTTATTCAGCCATTATAAGATTAAAAGAAAATGAACCTACCTCCAAAACGGATGCTCCATCCTTAAATATTTCACTATTTGCACGACTTCTTTTCCTTGAAGTCACGGCTAATGGAAAAAAAAAAAATCGACAAATCAGAAGTTAATAATTAAGAATTCCTCTCAAGAGGACTCACATTATTGAGAGATTTTACCTAAGGAAATGTGGTTTCTGGTGTAACAGAAACCTTGATATTGAAAAAAAAAAAAAAAAATTATATACCGCAACGAGCCTCGACGTAATTTTAAACAGCTTGTGCTGGGAAAAAAAAAATCGAAGTCTTTAAATTATCTCGGTGATCCTCGCAATGTTTGAAGCATTTTGTCCTTAAAAAAAAAACGTCCCAGCAATCTTTAAGTGTCAATCGACTTCTTGTTATCCTTCATAAATGTGACATTTTCACTCTCACAAGTGTCTTCTTAGTTCTGAATATAATATAACGTGCTTTATAATCAACTTTGAGAACACTTGAGGAAGTTGCATATTCAATGTTTTCGCCGAGAAATACGCTTATTCACCCATCATTGGATTAAAAGAGAATGGACCTACCTCCAAAACGGATGGTATCATCCGGAACTATTTCACAATTTGCACTACGTCTTGTCCTTGAAGTACCGGTTAATGGAAAAAAAAATCGACAAATCAGAAGTTAATAACCCAGAATTACGTCTCAATAGGAATATCAGTATTGAGAGATTCTACCTAGGAAATGTGGTTTCTGGTGTAACAGAATCCTTGATATTGTACTTTTTTTTTTATACCGCTACGAGGCTCGACGTAGTTTTAAACACCCTGTGCTGGAGAAAAAAAAAAATCGAAGTCTTTAAATTGTCTCGATGATCCTCACAATGTTTGAAGCATTTTGTTCTTAAAAACCAAAGGTCCCAGCACTCTTTGCGTGTCAATGGACTTCTTGTTATCCTTCATAAATGTGACATTTTCACCCTCACAAGTGTCTTCTTAGTTCTGAATATAATATAACGTGCTTTATAATCAACTTTGAGAACACTTGAGGAAGTTGCATATTCGCCATTTTCGCCGAGAAACACGCCTATTCAGCCATTATTAGATTAAAAGAGAATGAACATACCTCCAAAACGGAGGCTATCATCCGGAACTATTTCATAATTTGCACTACTTCTTATCCTTGAAGTCACGGCTAAGGGGAAAAAAAAAAATAGACATATCAGAAGTTAATAATCCAAATATCCGTCTCAAGAGGAATCACTGTATTGAGAGTTTTTACCTAAGGAAAAGTGGTTTTTGGTGTAACAGATACACTGATATTGTGAAAATGTTCGCTTTTTTTTTTACCGCCACGAGGCTCGACGTAATTTTAAACAACTTGTGCTGGAGAAAGAAAAATCGAAGTTTTTAAATTGTCTCGGTGATCCTCACAATGTTTCAATCTATTTGTTCTTAAAAACCTAAGGTGCCAGGTCTCTTTACGTGTCAGTCGACTTCATGATATCCTTCATAAATGTGACATTTTCACCCTCACAAGTGTCTTCTAAGTTCTAAATATAATATAATGTGTTTTACAATCAACTTTGAGAACACTTGAGGAAGTTGCATATTCAGCGTTTTCGCCGAGAATTGCGCTAATTTAGCCATCATTAGATTAAAAGAGAATGGACCTACCTACAAAACGGATGCTATCATCCGGAACTATTTCAGAATTTGCATTACTTCTTGTTCTTCAAGTCATGGCTAAGGGGAAAAATAATCGACAAATCAAAAGTTAATAATCCAGAATTCCGCGTCAAGAGGAATCACAGTATTGAGAGATTTTGCCTAAGGAAATGTGGTTTCTAGTGTAACAGAAACCTTGATACTGTGAAAATGTTCGTTTATTTATTTTTTTTTTTTCCGTACGAGGCTCGACGTAATTTTAAACCGCTTGAGCTGGAGAAAAAAAAAATCGAAGTTTTAAATTGTTTCCGTGGTCTTCAAAATATTTCAAGATTTTTGTTCTTAAAAATCTAAGGTCCCAGCTCTCTTTAGGTGTCAGTGAACTTCTTGTTATCCTTCATCAATGTGACATTTTCACTTTCGCAAGTGTCTTCTTGATTCTGTATATAATAAAATGTGTTTTGCAATCAACTTTGGGAACACTAGAGGAAGTTGAATATTCAGCGTTTTCGCAGAGAAATGCGCTTATTCAGCCATAATTAGATTAAAAGAGAATGGACCTACCTCCAAAACGGATCCTATCAGCCGGAACTATTTCACAATTTGCACTACTTCTTCTTTTTGAAGTCAAGGCTAAGGTGAAAAAAAAATCGACAAATCAGAAGTTATTAATCCGATATTCAGTCTGAAGAGGAATCATAGTACTGAGAGAATTTATCTAATGAAATGTGATTTTTGGTGTAACAGAAACGTTTATGTTCTGAAAAAGTTCGTTTTTTTTTTTTTTTTTACGCCACGAGGCTCAACGTAATCTTAAACTGCTTGAGCTGCAGGGGGAAAAAAAAATCGAATTTTTTAAATTTTCTCGGTGATCCTCACAATGTTTCAAGCTTTTTGTTCTTATAATCCTAAGGTGCCAGCTCTCTTTAGGTGTCAGTCGACTTCTTGTTATCCTTCATAAATGTGACATATTCACCCTTTACAAGTGTCTTCTTAGTTCTGAATATAATATAATATATTTTACAATCAACTTTGAGAACACTTGAGGAAGTTGCATATTCAGCTTTTTCGCCGACAAATACGCTTATTCAGCCATCATTAGATTAAAAGAGAATGGACTTACCTCCAAAATGGATGCTATCAGCCGGAACTATTTCACAATTTGCTCTAATTCTTTTAATTCAATTCACGGCTAAGGGAAAAAATAAAAATCGACAAATTAGAAGTTAACCATCCAGTATTCCGTCTCAAGAGGAGTCACAGTATTGAGAAATTTTACATAAGGAAATGTTGTATTGGTGCAACAGAAACCTTGATATTATGAAAATGTTCGTTTATTTATTTATTTATTTATTTTTACCGCCACGAGGTTCGACGTAATTTTAAACTGATTGTGCTGGAGAAAACAAAATCGAAGTTTTTAAATTGTTTCGGTGATCCTCAATATTTCAAGCCTTTTGTTCTTAAAAATCTAAGGTGCCAGCTTTCTTTACGTGTCAGTCAACTTCTTCCTATCCTTCGTAAATGTGACATTTTCACCCTCACAAGTGTGTTCTTAGTTCTGAATATAATACAATCAACTTTGAGAACACTAGAGGAAGTTCAATATTCAGAGCTTTTTCAGAGAAATATGCTTATTCAGCCATCATTAGATTAAAAGAGAATGGACCTACCTCCAAAACGGATTCTGTCATCCGAAACTATTTCACAATTTGCACTACTTCTTGTTCTTGAAGTCACGGCTAAGGGGGAAAAAAATCGACAAATCAGAAGTCAATAATCCAGAATTCCGTCTGAAGAGGAATCACAGTATTAATAGATTTGACCTATGGAAATGTGGTTTTTGGTGTAACAGAAACCTTTATGTTGTGAAAATGTTCGTTTTATTTTTTTTACCGCCACGAGACTTGACGTAATTTTAAACTGCTTGTGCTGGAGAAATAAAAAATCGAAATTTTTAAATTGTCTCGGTGATCCTCACAATATTACAAGCTTTTTCTTCATAAAAATCTAAGGTGCGAACTCTCTTTACGTGTTAGGCAACTTCTTGTTATCCTTCATAAATGTGACATTTTCACCCTCAAAAGTGTCTTCTTAGTTCTGAGTATAATATAATGTGTTTTACAATCATCTTTGAGAACACTAGAGGAAGTTGAATATTCAGCGTTTCCGCAGAGAAATACGATTATTCAGCCATCATTAGGTTAAAAGAGAATGGACCTACCTCCAAACGGATGCTATCATCCGGAATTATTTCATAATTTGCACTACTTCTTGTTCTTGAAGTCACGGCTGAGAAAAAAAAAATCGACAAATCATAAGTTAAAAATCCAGAATTCCCTCTCAAAAGGAATCACAGTATTGAGAGATTTTACCTAAGGAAATGTGAGCTTTGGTGTAACAGAAACCTTGATATTGTGAAAATGTTCGTTTTTTTTTTTTTTTTACCGCCTCGAGGCTTGACATAATCTTAAACTGCTTGTGCTGGAGAAGAAAAAAATCGAAGTTTATAAATTGTCTCGGTGATCCTCACAATGTTTCAAGCTTTTTGTTCTTAAAAACCTAAGGTGCCAGATCTCTTTACATGTCAGTCGGTTTCTTGTTATCCTTCATGAATGTAACATTTTCACCCTCACAAGTGTCTTCTTAGTTCTGAATATAATATAAAGTGTTTTACAATCAACTTTCAGAACACTTGAGGAAGTTGCATATTCAGTGTTTTCGCCGAGAACTGCGCTTATTCAGCCATCATTAGATTAATAGAGAATGGACATACCTCCTAAACGAATGCTATCAGCCGGAACTATTCCATAATTTGCACTACTTCTTGTCCTTGAAGTCATGGCCAAGGACAAAAAAAAAAAATCCGACAAAGCATCAGTTAATAATCCAGAATTCCGTCTCAAGGGGAATCACAGTACTGAAAGATTTTTACATAAGGAAATGTGTTTTTTGGTGTAACAGAAACCTTGATATTGTGAATAAGTGTGTGTGTGTTTTTTTTTACCGCCATGAGACTCAACGTAATTTTAAACTGCTTGTGCTCGAGAGAGAAAAAAATCGAAGCTTCTGAATTGTCCCGGTGATCCTCACAATGTTTCGAGCTATTTCTTCTTAAAAACCTGTGCCATCTCTTTTTACGTGTCACTCAACTTCTTGTTATCTTTCATAAATGTGACATTTTCACCCTCACAAAAGTCTTCTTAGTTCTAAATATAATATACTGTGTTTTAAAATCAATTTTGAGAATACTTAAGGAAGTTGCATATTCAACGTTTTCGCCGAGAAATACGCTTATTCAGCCATTATTAGATTAAAAGAGAATGGACCTACCTCCAAAACGGAGGCTATCATCCGAAACTATTTCACAATTTGCACTACTTCTTGTCCTTGAAGTCACGGCTAAAGGAAAAAAAACAATCGACAAATCAGAAGTTAATAATCCAGATATCCGTCTCAAGAGGAATCACTGTATTGAGAGATTTTACCAAAGGAAAAGTGGTTTTGGGCGTAACAGAAACATTGATATTGTTAAGATTTTCGTTTTTTTTTTTTTACTGCCACAAGGCTCGACGTAATTTTAAACGTCTTGTGCTGGAGACAAAAAAATCGAAGCTTTTAAATTGTCTTGGTGATCTTCAAAATGTTTCAAGCTATTTGTTCTTAAAAACCTAAGGTGACAGCTCTCTTTACGTGTCAGTAGACTTCATGTTATCCTTCATAAATATGACATTTTCACCCTCACAAGTGTCTTCTTAGTTCTGAATATAATATAGGGTGTTTTACAATCAACTTGGAGAACACTAGAGGAAGTTGCATTTTCAGCATTTTCGCCGAGAAATACGCTTATTCAGCCATCATTAGATTAAAAGAGAATGGACTTCCCTCCAAAACGGATGCTATCACCCAGAACTATTTCACAATTTCCATTACTTCTTGTTCTTGAAGTCACAGCTAATGGGGAAAAAAATCGACAAATCAGAAGTTAATAATCCAGAAATCCGTCTGAAGAGGAATCACAATATTGAGAGATTTTATTTAAGGAAATGTGGTTTTTGGTGTAACAGAAACCTTGATATTGTGAAAATATTCGTTTATTTATTTATTTATTTTTTACCGCCACGAGGCTCGACGTAATTTTAAACTGCATGTGCTGGAGGGGAAAAAAAATCGAAGTTTTTAAGTTGTCTCAGTGATCCTCACAATATTTCAAGCCTTTT
>JAGKTI010002692.1:43975-64382 GCA_018397915.1 Birgus latro | reverse complement strand
TTGTGATGAGGAGGGGCAGATTGAGATGGTTTGGGAGGATGGATGGGTCTGGAGTGTATTGGTGTTGTGAGGAGGAGGGGCAGATTGAGATGGTTTGGGAGGAAGGATGGGACTGGAGTGTATTGGTGTTGTGAGGAGGAGGGGCAGATTGGGATGGTTGGGCATGTGGAGAGGTTGGAGGATGACAGTTGGGCGCAAAAAATAAGTAGTGTGAACCTCAGAGGTAGGGTTGCGAGAGGCAGACCAGAAAAGACCTGGGACGAGGTCGTAGAGGGCAACCCCAGGGATAAGGGACTGAATAGGGAGGCTGTCAGAGATTGAGCAGTGTGGAGAGCAGCAATTAGGTGACTTAGATATTATTGAAACCTTTATAAACAATAGAAAACAAAAGACACAGATTGCAGCATCCAACCACTCACCAAAAAATGTCTTGAACTTGCAGATATTGTGTCGTAAAACAAAAGACTCGCCGTTGCCCCTCAACAAGCCGGCCACCAACGTCTTTGCGCCGGCGGGTAACAACAGCAACTATCAGAGTCCCCCCAGCGGCCAGACCAACCCCAATGTGCGCAGGTCCTCTAGACTCTTCGGAAATAGCAATTCTGTCAAGGTGAGCCTGTTGGGTCAGGGAGTGTTTTCTCTCTCTCTCTCTCTCCTCCTTCCTCTTTCCTCTCTCTCTCTCTCTCTCTCTCTCTCTCTCTCTCTCTCTCTCTCACATGATAACTTCTAGGTATGGCTAGTTGTAGTGGTGATGATTTTTTGTAGATGATGATGATGGTGATGGTAGTAATGGTGGTGGTGATTTCTAGGTGTGGATGTTTTTTTTTTATGCAAAGAAGAAGGAACCAAGGGCCATGGGCCCGCATACTGTTCCTTCCAAGAAAAAGTAAAAACAATACAAAAGAGAGCCAAATTCAAGATCCGTTCAATTCGAGATGCCTGGACACGCTGCATTTGAAAGATTGGAGATCATAGGAAGTAGGAAATACAGACAGAGGAAGACAGTTCCAGAGTTGACCCGTTGCATAAATGAAGGACTGGGAGTAACGGTTAACTCTTGCATTAGAGAGTTGGACAGAAAAGGGATGAGAGTTTGTTGCTAGACGGGTACTACGTGCCCGTCGTAGAGGTGGAGGGATGCAAGCAGACAGTTCAGAGGAACAGTGACCANTTTTTTTTTTTATGCAAGGAAGAAGGAACCAAAGGCCACAGGCCTGCATACTGTTCCTTCCAAGAAAAAGCAAAAACAGTACAAAAGAGAGCCAAATTCAAGATCCGTTCAATTCGAGATGCCTGGACACACTGCGTTTGAAAGACTGGAGATCATAGGAAGTAGGAAATACAGACAGAGGAAGACAGTTCCAGAGTTGACCCGTTGCATAAATGAAGGACTGGGAGTAACGGTTAACTCTTGCATTAGAGAGTTGGACAGAAAAGGGATGAGAGTTTGTTGCTAGACGGGTACTACGTGCCCGTCGTAGAGGTGGAGGGATGCAAGCAGACAGTTCAGAGGAACAGTGACCATTGAAGTAGCGATAGAAGAGAGATAAAGATGCAACTGTGCGGCGAAGAGACAAAGGTTGAAGGGAATCAGTAAGAGGAGGAGAGTTAATGAGACGAAAAGCCTTTGACTCCACCCTATTGAGAAGAACCGCATGTGGGGAGCCTCCCCACACATGAGAGTTGTACTCCATACATGGGTGAGGGTATTGGTGGTAATAAATGATGATGATGATTATTATTATATTATCATCATCATCATCATCATCCATCCATCCATCCATCCATCATCCAATCCTTTGCTGCTCCATGAGGAGCAAGGAGCCCAGGGTTAGGCAAGTTGGTCCTGACATTTAAGATGAGTGAATTAATATTATTACTGTATTATTATTGTTATTATTATTATCATCATTATTGTTATTATTATTATCATCATCATCATCATCATCATCATCATCATCATTATTATTGCCACAGGAGAACAACAAATCGCCGGCAAGGAAAGCCAAGACGAGGTCATCAAAAAGCCAGTCAAGCCTGTCCGAGCTGAATGAGAAGAACAAAAGCAGCGAAAACCAGGACATCATATCACCGACGGACAAACCCATCTTCCCCGAGAAGCCCCCCACACCACAGAGCCTGGCACAGCAGGCACTTAGCATACAGAAACACTCTGCAGGTGGGTCCACAGGGAAGGAGGCTGGGCAGGGCAGGGCAGGGCGGGAGGGGGTGTGTGTGTGAGTGGGAGTCAGTGTGCATAAGGGAATGTTTGGGAAGTGAGTGGATTGGTGAATGAGTTGCAGTAGTAGTAGTAGCAGTAGTAGAGTAATACTGGTCTGTATGGTTGAGCATTTTCATCATTCACAGGCAAGCAGCCGCCATTGCAACTGACAGCCTCATACCATAGAATGTGGTGGTTTGGTTCCTGGGTGGACACTGCATTTACACCTGCATCCAGTTAACAGGTGCACCAGTAGGCTCCACATCGTCGTGCAGTTTGGTTATATGGTTACCACCCAGCGTTTTAAATGGTTTCCTGTGTTACATGAAACCATTATGCATGTTAGTGTAGAGTCCCCTCAGGAAGAAGTAGACAGCAAATTCATCTGTATTTCTTCATATCTATCTATTTATCTACTCAGAGGGTCTAATGTTGCTGCTGCGGGAGATTGGAGGGGCGTACCAGCAGCTGTGCCAATACAACTGCAGCCGCGCCGTGGAATTACTCACCGCCCTCCCCTCCAACCACTACCGCACTGGCTGGGTCCTGGCACACATCGGCAAGGCTTATTTTGAGATGAACGACTACCAGCAAGCACTCAAGTACGTCCTTGTGTGGGTGTGGGTGTGTTGGTTTGTGTGTGTGTGTTGGGTAGGTGTGTTGTGTGTCTGTGTCTGTCTTTCTGGCTTCCTGTGTTTGTCAGTGTGGGTGTGTGTGTTTTATGTAGTGATGATGATGATGATGATTGTGGTAATAATGATAGTGATGCTGATGATGGTCATGGTGGTGGTGTAGGTGATGATAATGATGATGGTGGTAATGGTGATAATGATGATGGTGATAATGAAGCTGGTGGTTCGTGTCCGCAGGTTCTTCAGTGAGGTGCGGGAGTTGGAGCCCCACCGCCTGCACCTCATGGAGTATTACAGCACAGCACTCTGGCACCTACAGAAGGAGGTCCATCTCTCCGCACTCGCTCAGGTATGTAACGCCCTCACACCATCTCATAGCGTTTGCGTCTCTCTTCTCTCCCTGTCTCGTGGGGCTGTACTATAAAACCCGAGTCCAGCGGCAACGTTCAGTCATCAGACATTCCTGAGCATCAGTCATTCATGCTATAAAAAATCTGGACCATCGGTCTTGGCAAAACCCAGTTCAGGAGTTTGAATGCCACAACAGTCACCAGATTGAGTGAGAATGCGCTGCGTGAGTGCTTACAGTGCGTGGATTTTAAATGTTTCTTTATTTAATAAACCAGACACTTCACAAACCTATTCTAAACTGTTATTTTTATGTAGGAAATATGTATTTGTGCACCAGAGTTGGTAAAAAATTATTGTAGAATGCATAAAGAGGATGCATTTATAAGCAAGATACAGCGCACTGTATAGGTCAAGCATGACTTATAATTTATCCTCCTTTACCATTATTTGCATGAAATAGCTATTAAAGATATCTGGATTTGAATTTATGCAAACAAAGAGAGTGTATTGTTGCACACTTCATAGAGTTCCATGATGTTTCCTGCCAGCTCACCAGTCAGGAACTATACTGCAGTACTGTATACATTATTCAGATTATGTGCATCTCTACTCATGTAGCAGTACATCATATGTTTCTAAATTTATATTGCAAGATATAAATACATAATTATTACAGAATTTTTAGCATGCAGGTTGCTTTGTGTCTGTACAAGCTGGTTGAATGGTGACACTCATTTCAGCACCAACACAGGAAGGATGCACAAATACTCCTCCATTTTTTTGCAGCAGTTTCTTTCCACACCTGTCATCCAGCCGTGACCAGCAGACCATGTTGGAAAATTTAGGTTATCAGATGTGTGTACTGTCACAGTTGTTCATCCAGTTTCTATATATTTGGGAATAGTTTTTTCCCTATACTGTTGCCACCTTCCCTGTCTTAGTTGTTGCTAGTAAATTTCCATTGTAGCTCAGTAATTATACTTCTTTGGTATTCGCATTCTTGATTATTACCTTTCCCTTCAATTTCTTTTTCTATCCCAGTCTGCTAAGTAAATCATACCTCTTTTCCCAGAAGTCATTCCACCTCTGTATTACTTTTATCCAAGTCATTTTATTAGCCAGCACGTATGTTTGGCCATGTGGAGAGGTTGGAGAATGAGAGACTGATGAGGAGAGTGTATGTGAGTGAGGTGGAGGAAGGGAGAGGGAGGGGGAGGCCAAGGATGAGATGGAGGGATGGAGTGGAGAGGTTCATGAGAGAGGGGAGTGTGAGTGGAAGCAGGGCAGTGAAATGGCGGGGGACAGGGCGACATGGAGGCAATTTGTTTGTGGCCAACACTACAGGATTAAGGTGTCTGGCAATAGATAGATAGACACATGTTCTCATCTCATAGCGTTCATGTAGCTGTCTTTCCCCTGCAGGAGCTGGTGGAGGAGGATCGGGAGTGTCCTCAGGCTTGGTGTGCGACGGGTAACTGCTTTTCCCTGCAGAAGGAACACGAGGCTGCCATACGCTTCTTCTCCAGGGCCATACAGGTGAGAGAGAGAGAAAGGGAAGGAAGTGATGGGGTGGGGGAGAGTGGGTGTTTGAGTGAGTGGGTGTGAGAGAAAGAGAGAGAGAGAGATTTTTTGTTTTTTGAGGGGTAGGGAACAAGCCAGTTAATTACATAGATTATACACAACTATTATCAAAGTATTGTGTGTGTGTGTGTGTGTGTCAGGGTGTAGGTTGTTTATTGTGGCTTAACACGCCTAATGATAGCTCTCTTTGCTGCTCAATCTCTGGCAGCCTCACTAGGTCTGAAGTGCTTAATGTAATCCTTTCTATGCCACCACTCACACACCCATTTCCTCGCCACTATTCCAGGTTGACCCGAACTTTGCCTACGCCTACACGTTATTGGGTCATGAACACATCGCCACCGAGGAGCTGGACAATGCCTTAAGTTGTTATCGCAGCGCCGTCAGGATAGACCCTCGGCACTACAATGCTTGGTGAGTCATAAAACAACAGTCATGATTCAGTATGCAGTGGGGTTACAAGGGAAAACCCATTGCCTACTGATTTATCCAATAAGTGTCACTGTCTCTATAGCCAGATGCCATAATCCCATAAGGGGTGGTTGTTTGTCTTTTGAGTTAGTTGTGTTACAGGGAGGGGCACTAACCCTCCGCCAACCCACTTGTTGACATGTAGGGAACACATATGGGTTGGTTATATGGATACCACCCAGCATTGTAAATGGTTTCCTGACTTACAGGAAACCATTAGGTTTGTCACTCAATGTAAGACATTCTGAAAAGGAAAGAAGAGTAATAAAATGTGACAGGAAAAATGGGAGAAGTAGAAAGAGAGGAGGGCAGACATAGAAAAAGAATGATAAAGGTCAAGGAAGAATAGGCAGCACTATATCAAGTGAGTGGATGATGGTGAGAAATAGGAAGAGAGGAGGACAGACACAGGAAAAGAATGATAAAGGTGAATGAGGAAGATGATGATGATTTAATATGGATTCATGGGGAATCACTGGGGACCAATGATCATGCTGCCTATAGTCCAGAAATCCATACCCTATTAGTCTTGCTCTTAAGTCTTCTGTATAGTGTATCATTTATCAAGGCTTCAACAGACTTGCATGTGTCAGCCTTGGTCACCTAGTGTAAGCTCTCCATGCCGCTTAATCTCTGGCAGCCTCCCTGTTCAGTCCCTTATCCCTGAGGTCACACTGTATGATCTCATCCCAGGTCTTTTGGGGGCCTTCCTTTCACAACCCCACCTCCACTTTTCATACCTTTCTCCTTCCTTTGATTAAAAATGAGAGAGTGACAGATAGAGAGAGAGAGAGAGAGAATGAATGACAGAGACAGACAGACAGACTTTATTTTGCTTCTGTCCACATATCCATTCCTTTCTCTGTCTCCCATGCACAGGTACGGCATTGGGCTGGTGTTGTTCAAGCAGGAGAGGTTTGCCCAGGCCGAGAGTCACTTCAGGAAGGCGCTGAGCATCCACCCGCACAGCTCGGTGCTCATGTGCCACGTCGCTGTGGTGAGTGCGGTTGTGTTCTTTGAGTTAGAGAGAGAGTGTGGGGTGTGCAAGGGTGAGAGTTTGAGTGAGAGAATAGGCAGGTGTGCAAGGATGAGGGTGCGAGAGAGAGTGTATATGAGAGTGTGAGAGAGGGTGGGTAGGTGTGCAAGAGTGATTTAGAGAGAATGGGTAAGTGTGCAAAAATGAAAGGTATAGTGAGAGAAAATGCATAGGTGTGCAAGAGTGAGAAGTAGAGTGAGAGAGAATGGGTAGGTATGCAAAAATGAAAGGTAGTGAGAGAGAGAGAGAGAGAGAATGAATAGGCGTGCAAGAGTGAGTAGTAGAGTGAGAGAGAATGGGTAGGTGTGCGAGAGAGAGAGAGAGAATGAATAGGAGTGCAGGAGTGAGAAGTAGAATGTAGCAAAAATGAATGATAGTGTGAGAGAGAGAGAGAGAGAGAGAATGAATAGGTGTGCAAGAGTGAGTAGTAGAGTGAGAGAGAATGGGTAGATGTAGAGGGCAGTTTAAATTTTTAAAAAAGAAAAAAAAAGAAGCTATAAACTAATCCATGTGACCCTCTGCCACTCACCAGGTAGAACACGCGTTACAGAAGAGCAGCGCAGCCTTGGCCACCCTGAACCGAGCGCTGGCCGTCGACCCGCGCAACCCCCTTTGCAAATATCACCGCGCGTCCATCCTCCATGCCACTGACCACCACCAGGAGGCACTGACCGAGCTCAATCAACTCAGGGAGATCGTACCTAAGGAGTCCAATGTTTACTTTCTTCTCGGCAAGGTGTGTGGCTGTGTGTGTGTGTGTGTGTGTGTGTGTGTGTGTGTTTATTTGCAGGTACACAAAAAGGTGGCCACAATAAAGATTAAGTTATTTATTTATTTATTTTTAATCAGTTTTGGTGTGGAGGGATGTATGTTCAGTTTCTCAGCTGGTATTCTTGTCAGTTAAGGAAGCTCCCTAACACCTCTTCTAAGCAGTTTATTTTGCTTATTACACTTTACTCTCTTATTCGGTGTTACATAAATCCTTCCAACATGGCCATACTCTACATAAGTAACATACAGGAGGATATTAACCAACTGTATCCAAAAGTAAATCACTAAGGAAGAGGTGTTAGGGAGCTTCTTTACCCAATGAGAACACAGGCACAGGAGAAGCAGTGTTTCAGCCTGCAGTCCACTGGTTTCATATTCAGAGGAGATTGGAATTGTAGTTACTGGTACTACTGCTGTTAGTATTTATTTTATTATTATTATTGCATTATTGTTGTAATTATTATTATTATTATTAATATATGTGGTAGGGGGGCCACTCTCCATCCACTCACTTGATGTAGTTCTGCTCTCAGGGGTCTGCCTTTTCCTCTCCTCCATCCTTCTTTCCTTCAATCCTCTTCTGTCTTTCTTTACTTCATTCTTTCCTTGTTCTTCTGCCTATGGGTGACTTTACACTCCCTCTTCTGTCTTTCTTTCCTTCATTCTTTCCTCGTCCTTCTGCCTGTGGGTGACTCTACACTGAGTGACAAGCCAAATGGTTGCCTGTACACCAGTAAACCATTTACTACGCTGGGTGGTAACCATATAACCAAATTTGGGCACCTGGTGGTATAGTGGGTAATTAAGGTGCTCCAGTTGGATTGAGCCGGTGAAGGTTTATATGCAAGGGTTGGTTGGGGTTTATTGCTCACGTAATGCCACTCAGGGATGAGTGAGGCTGGTCACTGTCATCTTAAATGTCAGGACCAACTTGCCGAGCCCCGGGCTCCTACACTCCTCATGGGGTAACATAGGATTGGCTGATGAATGAATTATGATGAATAGTAGAGTAGTAATAATTATTAGTATTAGTAGTATATTAATATTACTGTATTATTAGTATTAACTAATTATTATTATTATTATTATTATCTGTAGGTACACAAGAAGCTAGGCCAGACACACCTAGCATTGATGAACTTCTCCTGGGCAATGGACCTTGACCCCAAAGGTGCTAACAACCAGTTTAAGGAGGCCATTGACCCTGCCATCAACCGGTTCCCCTCCGACGATGACGACGATACCACCAATAACAACCCACACGATAATGGTGAGAGAGGGGGAGAGAGAGAGAGAGTCACTTATGTCCTTTATAAGAAGAATCATGTCAGAGAGAGAGTCACTTTTGTTGTTTGCAAGAAGAATCATGTCAGAGAGAGAGAGCAGAGAATGAATCTTATGAGAGAGAGAGAGCGAACAGAGAATGAATCATATATGAGAGAGAGAGAGAGAGAGAGAGAGAATTAATCATATATGAGAGAGAGAGAGAGAGAGAGGATAAAAATCACAACAGTCAGATAACCCCAGCCATCTCATCGTCTACAGGGAGTGAGTCATGTTTGCTGGCCTTGCAGAAGAGAGGAAGGGATTGGGTAAATGGAGGGGTTTTAAAGAGAGGGGGGAGAGAGAAAAAGACAGGCAGACATGCAAAAAGAGAGGGAGGGAGGGAGAATAAAAATCACAATAATCGGATAACCCCAGCCCTCTCGTCGTCTACAGGGAGTGATTTGTGTGTGGAAAAGAGAAGGGGAGGGGGAGAGAGAGACAGACAGACATACATAGAGAGAGGGAGGGAGGGAGAATAAAAATCACAACAATCGGATAACCCCAGCCCTCTCGTCGTCTACAGGGAGTGAGTCGTGTTCGTTGGCGCCTGCTGAGTCGTCACAGGAGTCGTTGATCCTGGAGCCTCACCGCCTACCCAACGTGGAGAGCCTCAGTGACGACAGCCTATAATGCCGGTATCCACTAGGCCACAGTAAACCTCGTATTGTTGGTGGCTGGGCGGGCCTTGGCACATCCTCCTAAGTGGATTAGTTTACACACTGCATATTAAGTCTGATACTACATACTGCACATTCTCACAACACATTTTACACTACTGCTCTTACTACTGCTACTACTACTACTACATTACAAAGTACCCACTACATACTACACAGACTCATAGTACATACTGCCTACCCTCAGATTACATACTGCATATTACACTACACATTACAACACTACTACTAACTACTACTACTACTACTACTACTACTACTACTATACTTTACACACTACACATTAACAGTCCTCTTTGTCTTTGTTGTTGTCTTTTGTTAATAATTCTCATTGTTGAAATAAAGGAGTGTTTGTTGATGTCGTTTATAATGCTTAGTGGAAGTGGTGGGAAGCCTTCGTGTGGTGGCACTAATATAGCATGCCAGATCCACTGCCTGGGTATACAAATGTCTCTCAACTCCCTCCCTATCCTCAACTCCCTCCCTATCCTCAACTCCCTCCCAATCCCTCAACTCCCTCCCAATCCCTCAACTCTCTCCCTAGCCCTCAACTCCCTCCCTAGCCCTCAAAAAAAGGGATGGTGGACTGTACGAGAGGGGCAACTTTAGCCCTGCAGTCCACTGGGTTCACATTTCAGATGAACCAGAGGCTGCTGTACTACTACTACTACTACTACTACTACTACTACTACTACTACTACTACTACTACTACTACTACTACTACTGTTTCTATTGCTACTACTAATACTATTACTACTGTTTCTACTGCTACTGCTATTTCTACCACTGGTGCTACTACAACTACCACTATTACAACCACCACCACCACTTCTACTACTACTACTACTACTACTACTACACTAAGCTGATGAATAGTCAGTGCCACAACCTTTACTACACACACACACACACACACACAAACACACACACACTAATTTCCTGTGCACATTACAACTCCAATTTCACACACACACACACACACACAATTTCCTGTGCACATTAAAACTCCAATTTTCATATCATTGTAAACTATTTAAATTGTTGTAAGTAGCATGTGAGAGAGTGTCAAGGGAAATGGATTAAGAATCTCCATTACATAGCAGTTTATCATCATCGTCTTTGTCTTTGTCATCAGCCACACCCTTCCAGAATGCTCCCCCCCTCTTGTAAATCATGTCAAGTGTTCTATCTATCTGTCTATCTATCTATCTATAGTGAGATGCCTTAATGCCATAATGGGTGGCCACAAACAAATCACCTCCATGTTGCCCTGTCCCCTGCCATTTTGCTGCCCACTTCCCAGCTTACACCCCCTCACTCATATACATCTACTCCATCCCTCCACTTCATCCTTGGTCCCCCCCCCTTCCTTTCCTGCCCCTCCACCTCACTCACATACACTCTCCTAGTTAGTTTCTCACTCCATCCTCTCCACAAGGCCAAAAAAACAGATGTAGGTGTAATATTGTCATACATTTTGAGAGCTGGATTAAAGTTATACTCTATTTACTCTAACTTGGCGCAGATTTTCGTCCTTTTGCAGCTTATTTCATGCAGTGCTGTGTTGGAAAGACAATGCTGCAGCTCTGCATTCGTTCCATGGCACTTCTTTGTGACTAGCATTGTATTCTGCTCTCAATCATCTGTTACAACTTAGCATTCAAGAGATGGAGTGGTGGGAATTTTAGGCCAGGTTTGAGTAAAAAGTTGTCTGTCTGTCTATGTATTGCCGGACGCCTTAATCCCGTAAGGGGTGGCCACAAACAAATCGCCTCCATGCCACCTGTCCCCTGCCATTTCACTGCCCTGCTTCCAGCTCACACCCCCCTCTCTCATATGCCTCTCCACTTCATCCCTCCATCTCATCCTTGGCCACCCCTTTCCTCTCCCTCCCCTCCACCTCACTCACATACACTCTCCTTGTCAGTCTCTCACTCTCCATCCTCTCCACATGGCCAAACCACCTGACTGTGTTCTATAAGTGTAAAATATATAAAATTGCCATCATTCATTTTATCTATATTGAAATTAGTAGTCATTGCCCCAAGTTCATCTGAAATGTGAACCCAGTGGACTGCAGGAAAATAATGCCCTCTTGCAGCCCACCATCGTCCTTTAGGGGAATAGGGAGGAAGTTGAAGGACATTTGTATAACCAGGCAGTGGATCCACATGGCTATATCAGTGCCACCACACGAAGGCCTCCCTCTCCAGCACTTGTGATGAGACTAACAATGTGGTGCTAGGCATGAAGGTTAGCAGAAAGGGTGCTAAGTCACAGCAAGTCTTATTCTTCCTTTGAGCTACTGAAAATATCTGGAAAAGCGTGAAATTTTCCATCCATCCATCTGTCTAAATCTGTCTATGTTTATTCCCAGATGCTTTGATCCCATAAGGGGTGGCCACAAACAAAGTGCCTCCATGTTGCCCTGCCCTCTGTCTTGGCTATGCTCCCTCCAACTCATACCCTACTCTGTCAAACCTCTCTCCATTCCATCCCTCCATTTCATGCTTGGTCCCCCTCTCCTCTTCTCCCCCTCCACCTAACTCACATACATTCTCTTCATCAGTCTTTCATTCTCCATCCTTTCCACTCCATCTCATCCTTGGTCTCCCAGTCACCTCACTCACATACATTCCATCCTTCACACCATCCCTCCATCCCATCCTTGGTCTCCCACATTACCCCACACACACACACACTCCTAGTCAGTCTCACCCTGCTCTCCACATGTCAATATAAATAACACAAATAGAGCATTAATGTGCATACAACGAGGAGGGTGCCGCTACAAGGCCGCCCATGCCCCCAGAATGCCACCCAGCGCAATGGAACTCCTGCTGTGGGGAACGCTGGCTATCCTACTTATGCGTGTGTGTGTTTGGACAGGCGGACAGCAGTATCGGATGGCTAATTGATGCATTTCTGTGATGAACAAATGTTGGATAATGATCATGTTTTTGTTGGATAATGAACATGTTTCAGGTGGATAATGAACAAATGTTGGATAATGATCATGTTTTTGTTGGATAATGAACAGGTTTCAGATGGATAATGAACAGATTTCGGATGGATAATGAACAGGTTTTGGATGGATAATGAACAGGTTTCAGTGGATAATGAATGTGTTTGGATGGATATTGAACAAGGGTTGGATAATGAACATGTTTTAAATGGATAATGAACATGTTACAGATGGATAATAAACATGTTTTGGATGGATAAAGAACAGGTGTTGGATAATGAACAAGTTTTGGATGGATAATGAACAGACTTCGGATGAGTTGAGAACAAATTTCAAGTGGATAATGAACAAGTTTTGGATAATGAGCAAGTTTTGCATGGATAACTGACTTGTTTTGGATGGATAATGGACACGTTTCGGATGGATACTGAACAGCTTGGATAATGGCCATGTTTCTGCGATGCGACGGAGTGATTGGTGGATAGTAAACACATTTCAGATGGATAATAGAAGCGTCTGTTACGGATGGTGAACACGGATGGATAAAGAACACATTTCAAATTATTTATAGACTAGTTTCTGTGATGGTTATGTTTTTTTCCTCTCTCGTTCCCCTCCCCTTTATGCATACTGTATTCCCCCCTCAGTGCTGGTTTGAATGAGTCACCCCTACTCTCATGCCCCCACTTTAAAAAATAATAATAATAATAATAATAATAATTGGGATGGGTATCAGAATCCCCCGTTGTAAGAAGATGGAGTGGGTGTAAGTGTATTTTGTACTTGAAAGAAAATGGGGTGGGTATAAGTGTATTTCCCACATGAAATAAAATGGAGTGGGTGCAAGTGTATTTCCCACATGAAAGAAAATGGAGTGGGTGTAAGTGTATTTCCTACATGAAAGAAAATGTAGTGGGTGTAAGTGTATTTCCCACATAAAGAAAATGGGGTGGGTGTAAGTGTATTTTGTACTTGAAAGAAAATAGGGTGGATGTAAGTGTATTTCCCACATGAAAGAAAATGGAGTGGGTGTAAGTGTATTTCCCACGTGAAAGAAAATGGGGTGGGTGTAAGTGTATTTCCCACGTGAAAGAAGACGGGATGCAGTGTCAAGTAACGAACTTCCAGATAAAAGACTCGAGTGAGGGGACCTTTTTTTAATATATATATGTATTTATATATATAGTGTACAAAAAAAAAAAATTATGTGCAGCAGCAAAGTGGTGTACAGTAAAGAACAACTTGCCTGAGTGTGTGTGTGTGAGAGAGAGAGAGAGTGAACATACTGTATTCATTTTGTGTACAGAAAGAAGACTTGAAAAATGTACAATACAATATATGTGTGAAGCAATTTCCTTCATTTCATTCTGTATACACAAAATATATAGATGTACAGTTACTATCAAAAGTTTGCCACCACTTCCTCATTGACCATGGCAGGGGTAGGTGAACAGAAGTTTGGGAAGGAAGGTGTGATGTGCAAAATGTGAGCAATATCAAGCACACAACAAAAGAGTGTGAGAAGGAAGGTCTGTCTTTTTATAGCCGACACCATAATCCTTTAAGGGGTGGCCATTTGTCTTTGAGTTCGTTGTTTTACGGGGAGGGGCACTAACCCTCCACCAACCCACTTGTTGACATGTAGGGAACACGTATGGGTTGGTTATGTGGTTACCATCCAGCGTTGTAAATGGTTTTCTGGCTTACAGGAAACCATTAGGCTTGTCACTCAATGTAGTCATCTGAAAAGGAGAGAAGAGTGATAAAAAGTGACAGGAAAGATGGGAGAAATAGGAAAAGAGGAGGACAGATGCAGAAAGAGAATGATAAAGGGGAAGAGAGTAGGGCAGATGCAGAAAGAGGATGATAAAGGTGAAGGAAGAAGTAGGCGGTACTACATCATGCGAGTGAATGATGATCATCACCACTAGAAATTTATGTAGCTGCACCTAATACTGCTACTATGGTACAGTACTACTACTACTGCTACCACCACCACCATCACTACCACTACTACTGTGCCACTATTGCAGCAGCACGTGTGGGCTCCCCTTAAGCGCTTATTATCCATAAATAGAAAAATTATCTACTATCCACAGTAAATTAAAAGTACTATTTATTATATCTAAAGTCCATCTCCATCCATTTTTACTTTTATCAATCTGTGTATATTCAGACGCGTTAATTGCAGAAGAGATTTCCCCGAACGAATTCTGTGTCACCCAGTCCCTCAAGCTGGTAAGAGAGAGAGAAGATACAAGTACAGCCTTAGCATGTACTGTATTCGATATGGATGGTGAGTATTAGTGCTCAAGTGGTGACATTTGGGAAGTGGTCTACAAAGCCTATGCCTAGAGTCAGAGAGAGAGAGACATTGTTCATTTTAACGTTACTCTGTTCATCTTAACTTGGCCTAAACTTACTATCTCCCCATCTTACCTGCTGAGTTGAAGCAAGAGAGTGCCACTTGACTGATGCTAGTCACGAAGAAGTGTTATGGAAATGATTTAGAGCCATAGTATTGTCACAAGAAATAAGCTGGAAAAGGACGACAGTCTCAGCCTATTCTCTTTTCACACTAACCTGGCCCAATAATAATCCTTTTGATTTAAATGTGGAGTTATAACAGTGGATGAACACTAGAATATGATGCTGGTCATGAAGAAATGTTACAGAATTGATGATTGATTGATGTATTTATTGTTGTAAAGATAGAGTACAGTACATGTGGTATGCATCAACAGACAGCCACTGGTTATAAATTTGTGCCTGCATTAAAAAAAAAAAAAAAAAAAAAGCGGGTCTTGCCATATACCCCTTTGGCAAATAGAGATTGGTTAATATACACATAGTAGATACAGTATATACCATAATATGTAAAGGAATTCATGATATATCACATATCAGGAGAGAAGAGTAGCACTACACTAGGATGACAGAAGACAAACTAATTTACTGAGGCACTGGCAAAAGCAGTCCTAGTGACAGATGTGGGTGATTATGTTGTGGCAATTCCACAGCACCTGAGTGAACTATGTCAGAAGGTCAGAAAACAACACATAATATCCTGATGTCCCTCCAGGGTGTGTGTGGTACCATGTAAACAGGATAAGAGGGAAATATAAATGCACAGACCTGGTAACAAAGCCCAGCCTCTGCATCATCCAGCCTTCCTGCCAGTCATACAGAAGCCTTGACCACCACAGGCCTTCAGCAATCCTCTGGTTGATGTAAATACTGTTTTAATGTGAGGGATGACACCAGTCTCTCCATAATGTATAATGAATTACTGTACTTTATCAGATATAGCCAGGATTCTGGGGGCTTGAATGGTGAGCGAATGTAAGCGTGGCCCATTGGACTGGGCAAATTTGAGCTGTCTGGACATTGCCACTTCTCTCCCTGCCCTAGGGTGGGAAATGAGGTCCAGATGATGATAATGATTACCTTGTGCTGCCAAGAAAGGAAAATCCACTGCAGTTGTAGTTTTTTGTGCCACTGAGGTGCATGAAATTTCTACAAAAGGAAGGAACTCTGGGCCAGGTCAAGATGAAAAGAGTATAGGTGTAAATGTCCAGCTGTAACGAGCTTAACACAGTGATGCTAGTCACGAGGAAGTGCTGTGAAAGGGATGCAGGGCCGTGGTATCGTCTTTGCCACTGATGTACATGGCTAGTATTGGATAAGGAGGCTCTGTAGCACCTCTTCCTTAGCAATTTAATTTTGGATATTGCTGATTCATAACCTTTTGTATGTTATTTATGCAGAGTATGGCAGTGTTGGAAGGATTTATGTAACACACAATAGTGCAGTAAGGTGTAATAAAGCAAAATAAATCACTTAGGAAGAGTTAGGGAGATTCCTTAACTGACAAGAGGCTCCCAAACACCTCTTCCTTAGTGATTTATTTTGGGATATGGCTGGTTAATACTGCTGTTTATGCACAGTATGGCAATATGAGAATGATTCATATAACAGAATACGACAGTAAGATTAGAAGAAGGTTAGGGAGCTTCTTTTGACTGCCTCTTACCTACTTTGCATTTTATTTCCACTGATGGCCAACGATTTTACTGGACCCGGCACTATCATAGGCCATGAAAATGATTTGATAAAACTATCAATTAACGATTTGGCACAGGCATAAAGAACATCCCATATATTCCAACTTACAATAGAAAATTTAATTCATTTCACTTTTTTCGCCTTGTATTAGCCCAGATTTTCGTCCGTTTGTAGTTAATTTCAAGTAGCTCAGAGGCAGAAAAAGATACTAAGGTTTTACATCCTTTCCATAACACTTTGACTAGCATCTTATTCTAGTGTTAGTCTGTTGCTATAACTCAGTGTGGAGAGATGGCGATTTTAAGCCAAGTTAGAGTAAAAAGAGTGTAGGGCCTGTAGGCGGAAATTTCATCCTTTTGCAGCAAATTTCCCTTAACTGGGAGAAAATGAAGCAAGGCTCTACATCCTTTCCATACACTTCCTCGTGACTAGCATCTTATTCTAGTGTTATTCTATTGCTATAACTCAGTATGGAGGGATGGCAATTTTGGGCCAAGTTAGAGTAAAACGAGTATAGGACCTGTAGGTGGAAATTCTGTCCTGATGCAGCAAATTTCCCCAAATTCTGGAAGAAGAGTACATCCTTTCCATAGCACTTCCCCGTAGTGTTAATAAGTATGGTGAGATGGCAATTTTTGGCCAAGTTAGAATGAGAAAAGTATACCTAATACTGAATTTAATACAAACACTGATTTATGTGTTTCTGTTAAGTTTATATGACTCAAGTTTGCGTTAAATGAAGTTATTGTGGATAAAAATGTGTAATTTGATCGATATTTTCACCAATACATGACATGTGTACGCTTTCCTGTAATTTGGCCTAAAAGTGTCATCTCTCCGTCTTGGTTGGTGAGTTCTTACAATAGATTATCACTAGAATACGATGCTGGTCACAGAGAACAACTATGGAAAGAATGTAGAGCCATAACATTGTACTTTTATTCTTTCTGACACTGAGCTACGAGAAATAATCTGAAAATGGACGACAATCCGGGCTATTAAGGAAAAAAATAAGTATAATTTAGCCTTATAAAGGATTTTCAAGTGTAGGTGATCTTGTGTGGTAACAGATTAGAGCAATTAAGGTGTGTATCTGTGGCAAGATTGACGATTAACCTGTTTTGACTTCTACATGACACGAAATGATGATAGCTGATAATGATTTTTTAGTTACGTGGATTTATATGGTCTTATGGCGTTCATGTGGCTATAGCTGGCACTAGATGAAGGTATTAGGAATTTACATGTGCATTTGTAGGGAGCATTTATTCCTTGAACGGCATTTTCACCTCTACATGACACTAGCTTGGTGATGCCTAATATTGATTTTCGGGTTAGCGATTATTACTACACGTTTAGGTGTTTTTGCCAAGTTTCTATGATTGAAGGTGACACTAGATGAAGATGTTAGAGAGTCTGGTGTGTATTTAGGACTCCAATGACTCCACTACCCTAAATTTGACCCCTAAATGACGCCCTCCCTAGGTTGAGAAGTTGCCAAGCCATCCTGAGGTGGCTTGCTGGGGCTACAGTGTGGGGTGGAGGGGGGTCTTTTTCACACCATTTTCTAAGCTCTGTCTGGCAATGATTTTATTATTATACCTTGAATATATTGACATGGGCGAGTGGATGTTTACAACTAGAGTAAAAAATTTAAAACTGCATTCATTTCGCAAAAATGCAAGTTTGAACCTCCTCCTATCGGGGGGAAAAATCTTGTGTTTCAGGGGTATGCTAATAGTATTATTTTCGTTGTACCTGCGACATGACATTTCACTGTTTTAGTGCTAAGGCCTAGAAATACCGCAAATTGAGACGTTCCTGTAATACGAAAGCTGGAAAACAAATGATAACGTCAATATTTAACAAAATATGTCGCGAACGGGCGAGTTTTGATGTCTGGGTAGTCAGTTGTCGGGCGCTGGAGGCGCTCCTAGACAATGATCTATTTTATAAATCACATGAGACTCGAGCCCCTGACCAAGGGTATGATGTGGCTTAAAATAATGGCAATGTAACGTTTATCAAAGGCACCATAATTCGAAGTGTGAGAGCGAGAAGCACAGGTGCAACATGACATCGGTGGGGGCGTGTGAGTGGCGCTGCGGTACTTTCGCGTCCTCGCCGTTGAATTGGTCCCCGCCTCGCAGCGCCCTGCTACCAGTCTGCCCTGCCGCGCAATAGAGTAAAGGCACGCTCGTAGCTATTACGCTGCCCCGCACACGCCTTCATTAAGGTTGCCATTTTTGCATTATTAAACCCCTTCAGACCGATGCCGTATTTTCCATTGTATTTTTGCGATTCTTAGACGGTTTTACTTGATTTTTTTTTTTCGAACTGGGGGAGTTAAATACAGCCTTCTAGGAACCAATTAATACCAAAATTGTCTCCCGTCAACTAATGTTTTAATACGTCATCGGATTGAAGGGATTAACTTTGGCTGCCGGAGATTACCATTGGCTCAATAAAATTTCCTACCATGAATTGGGACCATTAACGGGGAAAAAATCTTTAATTCATCACAGCTTGAATTTGGCTCTCTTTTGTATTGTTTTTGCTTTTTCTCGGAAGGAACAGTATGCAGGCCTGTGGCCTTTGGTTCCTTCTTGCTTGCATTAAAAATAAAAAAAAAACGTTCGTGATACCAACGTTTTTAATGCCCCGTATTGAGTAGAATCAGTTTTAACATTTCAATTATTTAAAATCTGGTGTTCTAACGCTTTTTGCATGAGGAGCTTTAATCTGATAACGTATGTCATTACGTTTTTTTAAATCTTCAAACGTTCACCTTGACAGTCTGGTATTTGAACGTTTTTGGCGTCATTGTTTTCTTAGGCCTAATCAGGAAGTTCTTTAATCTCGGCTAAAACGTTCATTCCCACACAGGGCCGATTTCACTCAATCTTGGCCCAGGTTTTCGTCCTTGTGTAACTTATTTCACAGCTCAATGGCAGAAAGACAATGCTAACTAAGGCTGTTGCGTCTGTACCATGGCACTTCCTGACTAGCATCATACTCGAGTGATTAATGTATTGTTACGTGTTCATGATGGAGAGACAGTGGTTTTAGGCCAGGCTAGAGTGAGAAAAGTAGCTCAGTATATTAACGTTTTTGATGCAACAACTCGCGAGAACAGTAAGATCAACGTTCTTTGTCCTCACCCAAATCATGATGGACGAACGTTTGTTATAGCCTTACTGAAGCGAAGGGAAATGAGTTAGGAAGTTGCTTAAACGTTAATTGTGACAGTAAATGTTTTTGAAGCCATAACTTGCTCGTGTACGGTTAAGGAAGCTCCCTAACACATTTCCCTAGCTATTTATTTTTGGATATGGCTGGTTAATATCTTTCGTAATTCATGTAATGTTAGGATTTGTGATATTAGGACGGTAAGGTGTGATAAGCAAATAAATCGCCTAGAAAAAAGTGTTACGGAGCCTCCTGACCCGACGAAAATACCAGCCCTTCAAAATAAAATGCAAAGTTGACATTCATTTTACTCCAAGTTTGCCTAAAATTGCCATCGTCGTTTTGAATGCTGAGTGGATTATTGTAACGGCGCTGCAACAAGTGTCATAATGGCGGGGAGGGAAAAATTATAACAAGCATGCAACAATGAAATATGTATCTGCCTCGTAGGGAAAAATAAAGGCGCTGCAACAACTGTCATGATGGCGCGGGGAAAAAAAAAACATGCAACAAAATACCTGCTTCAAAGGAAAATTAAGTAGACACACACACACCTTACTATATCCGTTTTCTACTAAATTATCTTCCTCCGCCCCCCCCCCCTTTGGAGTTTGTCACCTAGCTAAATGGAAAAGAAATGCCATATACAGTTCTACATCCTTTTACATAGCACTTCTTCGTGACTAGCATCATATTCTGTTAATCTATTGTTACAGCTCAGCATTCAAGATGGAGAGGCAATTTTAAGCCAAGTTAGAGTAAGATGAATATAGTCACGAAGTGCTATGGAAGAGATGACAATTTTAGGCCAAATTAGAGTTTTTAAAAAAAAGTATAGTCACGAAGAAGTGCTATGAAAGATAATTTTAGGCCAAGTTGGAGTAAAGAGAGTATATTCAAGATGAGCTATGGAAGGGATGACAGTTTTAGGCCAAGTTAAAGGGTATAGTCACGAAGAAGTGCTGTGGAAAAGATGTAGGGCCACGTTATGTGAAAGAAATTACCAAAAGACGAAAATCTGGGCCAGGTTAATGTAGAAAGGATGTAGTTAAATGAGAGCCAAAGGGTTTATATGAAACCTATCTACTTTGGAGGTATGTTGTTCTCTCTCTCTCTCTCTC
>JAGKTI010002692.1:0-34126 GCA_018397915.1 Birgus latro | reverse complement strand
GGGTATTTGTGAGTGCATCTGGACCTGGTAGTGAAAAGGATGCAGACAAGAGGGAGTCTTTCTGGAATGATGTTGATGAGTGTCTGCAGAGTTTTGGAGTGAATGTGAATGTGGTAATGATGGGAGATCTGAATGCTTGAGTGGGAAATATAGCAGTTGAAGGTGTAGTTGGTATGGATGGTGTGCCTGGAAGAAATTATAATGTGGAAAGAATGATAAGGATGTGTGTTGAGCGAGAGATGGTGATTGGAAATACCTTGTTTTAGAAGAAAGATATTTATATGTATACATGGATGAGACAGGTGGGTGGAAGGGTTGTTGATAGAGCATTGATGGACTATGTGGTTGTGTCCAGGAATGTAATAGGAAGATTGTCGGATGTGAGAGTTTACATGTTGTTTGCTTAGAATGGATGTAAGGATGAGGTTGTATGATGGAGCAGTGGTACTGACTGCATCATATGGGGCTGAAACATGGAATATTGGTGTAGCAGAGAGAAAGAGATTGAATGTAAAGGAGATGAGGTGTCTGAGGAGTATGTGTGGGGTGACACGTATGGTTCGAGTGAGAAGTGATAAAGTGCAAAGGAGAGCTGGAGTTATGCGGGAGATGGCTGATCGAGTTGGGCATAGTGTTGCAGTGGTTTGGGCATATGGAGAGAATGAATGAAGAGCAATTGGTGAGAAAGATAACTGGATCTGATGTGAGAGTTGTAAGGCTGAGAGGAAGACCACGAATAGGATGGATGGTCAGCGTGAAGAGAGCATTAGATGCAAGAGGGATGTGTGCAGAGCAAAGAAGAGTGGCTGCGTGTGATAGGGATGACTGGAGAGAAATTGTGAATGCATGAATGGTGATGTGGCCCTGAGAGGATGTTCTCCTGCATCTGGTCTGATCAGGTCAGGTGGGGGCAAGGGGATGGGTCCTTTACAATGTGGCAGGGGTAAACCAGCTCTGCTGTCAGGCCCTGCTGCGGATATCAGATGACCGTGCGGTGAGGAGCGGTCCCCTCTCCCCTTAGAAGCTAAGGTGCAAGTTAATGTGTGTGCGGATGAGTACAGTAATTTGGTGAGTGTGTCAGGCTGTCTTGGTTACCCCCCTAAGGGGGAAAAAGCTTGGATATACAGATAGATATACATTTTTATCAACCACGCACATTTTTATCTACTACTTACGTTTATATCTGATACATTTTTATTTACCACATTCAATAGTGATGTCACGGGGAAAATAAATCACTAAGTAAAAGGTGTTAAGCAAGAGAATAGCACCCCAAATCCCCTGTAATTGTCCCCCCAGATGCTGAAGGCAAAGAAGAAGGGCAAGAAAGGGAAGAAGAAGAAAAGTGGAGGAGGGTCACGGAAGAAGACCACGCACAGGAAGAGGAAGTAGTGTGGTGCGCTGGAGGCCTCCCCGAACACCCCTTCCTCGGTGATTTACTTTTTGATATGGCTGGTTAATATTCTGGTGTATGTTGTTTATGCAGAGTATGGGGATGTTGGAAGGATTTATTTATCACGGAGCCACCACGTGAAGGCATCCTCGGGGGGGTCTTCCTGAGGTAAATAAAACTTTGTAGCAGTAGTAGAGAGAGAGAGAGAGAGAGAGAGAGCAGTAAAAATTAAATAATATAAATTTTATATTTCTTTACATTTCATAGGTCACATATTACCTAAATCTTCATCATCCATTATTAGAGAAATTTTTATATATATATAAATTATGTCCTGTATATTTTGCAGATCTGTATTTGTCATAGCCCTTTTTTTTTTTGCAGCTCTGTCATTGCAACTGTGTTTTGAAAAAAGTGCAAAAAAATATACCCCATCCCCTCCAACCCTCCACCATTTCTTCCCCGTCCTTCCACTCCTCCACCCCAACTTTCCACTCCTTTCCCTTCCACTCCTCCACCCCCAACCCCTCACTCCTTCCNCCACCACACCCCCCCCCATCCCCTCCTCCCCCCCACCCTTCCCCCCCCTTCCCTTCCCCCCCCCCCCCCCCCCCCCCACTCCCCCCCCTACCCCTCCCCCCCCCCCACCCTCCACTCCTTCCCTTTCCACTCTACCCCAACCCCCCATTCCTTCCCCTTCCACTCCACCCCATCCCCCCATTCCTTCCCCTTCTACTCCACCCCAACCCCCCATTCCTTCCCCTTCTACCCCACCCCCACCCCCCCATTCCTTCCCCTTCCACTCCACCCCAACCCTTCACTCCTTCCCCTTCCACTCCATCCCAACCCTCCACTCCTTCCCTGTCCTTCCATTCCTCCACCCTCCTTCCTCGATTATATATGTATCTGCCATATTTTTTTTACATCTAGCATAAATTCATTTGTATTAGTAATTTTTTATATATATATTATAGTGATGTCAGTGCATCATGGCAGTTATGATTTTTATGTTTATATGCAGCAAAGAAATGTTTTGTTGCAGTAATTTATGTGTATCAAAGAAAATTATGTGTCTCAAAGAAATTTTATGTTGCAGAAATTTATCAAAGAAATTTTATGTTGCAGAAATTTATGTGCATCAGAAATTTTTTTGTTGCAGAAATTTGTGCATCAAAGAAATTTTATATTGCAGAGATTTATGTGTATAAAAGAAAATTATGTTTATCAACGAAACATTATGTTGCAGAAATTTGTGTATCAGAGAAATATTATGTTGCAGAAATTTATGTCAGAAATTACTGTGCATCAAAGAATTTATGTTGCAGAAATTTGTGCATCAAAGAAATTGTATGCTGCAGAAATGTACCTGTATAATTGGCATTGCAATTTGATGTATATTGCAGAAATTTGTGCATCAAAGGAATTATGTTGCAGAAATTTGTGCATCAAAGAAATTTAGGTTGCAGAAATGTCTAATTAGCAATGCCATTTAATGTATGTTGCAGAAATGTGTCTGTCTGTCAGTGTTTTTGTAGATTATATATTGTACAAATCGACTGGTGTTTGCAGCATAGCGCATCCTTGTGTGTACAGCTGTCAAACCAGCCTTTTATGTTGCAAAAGAGGTATATGAGAGAGGAGGGCATGAGCTGGGAGCAGGACAGTGAAATGGCAGGGGACAGAGTGACATGGAGGCAGTTTGTTTGTGGCCACCCTTTACGGGATTAAGGCATCTGGCAATAGACAGATAGATAGATGTTGCAAAATATTATATGCAATTGAAAATATAGGTTGCAGAAATCTATATGCAACTGGGTAGATTTTTTAGTCTTTTTTCTTCTGTTTTCTTTCTCTTTTTTTATTTAGTCCTTTTTTCTTTTTCTTTTTCTTTGTCTGTCTTTTCTTTTGCCATCTCTCCATCTCCCCCACTAGTTATGATAAATTAGTTCTAGAATACGATGCTAGTCACAAAGAAGTGCCATGGAAAGGATGTGGAGCTGTAGTTTATCTTTTCCAGCATTACATGAAATAAGCAGCCAAAAAACATGAATTTGGGCCAAGTTTGTGTAAAAAGAGTATAGGCTTAAAATTTTCGTCTCTGTCTTGAATAATGAGCTGTAGCAATGGAGACCGAGGATAAGGTGGAGGGGTGGAGTTGAGGGGTATATGAGGGAGGGGGGAGTGAGTCAGGGAGAGGGCAGTCAAATGGTGGGTGACAGAGCGACTTGGAGGCATTTTGTCTGCAGCCATCCTTTGCGGGATTAGGGCGTCGGGCTATAGATAGGGAGATAGCAACAAATTAATATTAGAAGGTGTTAGTCACAAAGAAGTGCTAGGGAAAGAATCTAGAGCCATCAGTACTGTCGGCAAGAAGATAAAACTCTGTTTATAGGTTCTTCATCTTAACGTGGCCCAATTTTCTTCTTTGCAACCAATTTCCTGCACCTGAGTGGCAGAATAAGGCAATACCACAGCTCTGCAACCATCCCATAGCACTTCTTCGTGACTAGCATCATATTTTACCATCAGTCACCAAGCAAAATATACAACACTACAGCTCTGCATCCATCCCATAACACTTCTTCGGGACTAGCATCATATTCTACCATCAGTGTCGTGTCACCAAGCAAAAAAGACAACACTACAGCTCTGCATCCATCTCATTGCACTTCTTCGTGACTAGCATCATATTTTACCATCAGCATCATGTCTCGAAGCAAAAACAATACTACAGCTCTGCATCCATCCCATTGCACTTCTTCGTGACTAGCATATTTTACCAGAGAGATGGCAGTTTTAGGGAGCAGAGTTTTAATAAATAACAGCCATCATTACCACCAAGAAAAAAAAAAAGTAGATGAAAAAAAATTGTATTACATTTCCGCCACAACCATCCTAAAATTCAAAATATATATATTTTTAAGTCTATACAGTTGTTTGTATCGTGAGTACAATAGATTTTTGATACGTCAGTTTTATTATCATTATTATTATTGATATTATTATTATTATTTTTATTATTATTTTTATTTTTATTATCATCATGGTGGTAGGTGGGGGCTGCTGGTAGGTGGGAGCACTCATCATCCAGTCACTTCATGTAGTGCTGCTCTCAAATGTCTAACCTTTCCTCTCCTCCATCCTTCTTTCCTTCCATCCTCTTCTTTCTTTCTTTCCTCCATTCCTTCCTCATACTTCTGCCTTCGGGTGACTTTACACTCCCTCTTCTGTCTTTCTTTCCTTCATTCTTTCCTCTTCCTTCCGCCTGTGGGTGACTCTACACTGAGTGACAAGCTAAATGGTTTCCTGTACACCAGCAAACCACTTACTACGCTGAGTGGTAACCATGTAACCAAATTTTGGTGCCTGGTGATTTAGTGGATAATTACAGCCCTTCAGTTGGATTGAGCTGGTGAAGGTTTATATCCAAGAGGTGGTTGGGGTTTATTGTTCATGTAATGCCACTCAGGGATGAGTGAGGCTGGTCACTCTCATCTTAAATGTCAGGACCATCTTGCCTAGCCCCAGGCTTCTATGTTCCTCATGGCCCTTCATAGGGCAACGTAGAAGTGGATGATGCATGGATGGATGGATTATCACCAGTAAATAATAATGGAATAATTGACAGTTATCATTTCTCTAGTGTGAGGTATTGTTTTTATTGCTGTATTGCTATAAGAACCCCATCACACCTCATACTTGGCTGGGAAGAACCACTCGGGATGGTGGTGGTGGTATACATAACATCTGCAGTATTTGCACAATACCACAGTCCACCACAGTGACCTGTATGATGCCACTGTGGTTGGCTGCTGCCCTTACCAACTGCCCGCTGACCACCTCACCAAAGACATCAGAGAACACCTCGCCACCTACACGGTAGTAGTACAGTACAGTACATGAGGATAATACAATACAGTCCAGTTATTATGAAGGACGTACAATAGAGTAGATTGATGTAGAAGAGTAACTACAGTATTGGTTGAGCACAATACCACAGCCCACCACAGTGACCTGTGTGATGTCACTGTGGTTGGCTGCTGCCCTCACCACCTCTAACCCACTGACCACCTCACCAAAGATCTGAGGGGCCCCCACGACACATCCCGTCCCTGGTGATGATGATGGCAAACTGGGCAGCCATGGCAGCATCACACCACCCCCACCACAACACGTCCCCTGCCCTGTCTGACATCCGGTACTGCCCACCTCTTATATCTATTATTGCTGCCTCTCTTCGCCCTCCCTTCCCTTTGTAGTCCCCACCCACCACAAACTCCCCTGGCTCGCCCTTCCACCCCACATAGTGTAATTTAGTGTTGTGTTATGAGACACCGGTCTGGCTGGTACAACGGCAACCGAAACTGCTGTGCTGCTGGCGTGTTGGGACTCGGCTGGATGTGGACCCGCCCTCCTGTTGACCACCCCCAGGCCAGGTCCAGGTGGACTGTGGTGGAGGAGGGGTCCATGGCCCCCACCACCTCACTCACCAGCACAACACAACAAAAAGTTGTTTTCATTTTATTTTTTAATTGTAAAGAGTAAAAGCGTCCCTGATGTAATGTGCAAATGCCAGACTGAGGGTTACTTGCAATCAGTCAACTTGCAACCCATAGATAATGGTAATATCGATATGGGGGGGGGAGAGAGAGACTGGTATTAAAACGATATTGAGGAGAGAGAGAGAGAGAGAGACTGGTGTTAAAACAGTATCGGGGACAGAGAAAGGCATGGAGGTAACTACGTGGCACTAGAGAAATTTAAAGGAAAACTTATTCTACGAAAAAAGAAAAAAATGCTTGGAAGGCTGCAGCAGACAGAATGCGAAAACTGAATATAAATCATGACACACACACATAAAAGAGCTGATAAAGACGTAAGGAAATCTAGTTTCCCAAATAGGACAATTAATTAGTGGAATGCACTACCAAATGAAATACTGTGTGCCAAATCAGTTTGTAAGTTCAAGGATATGTATGATACAAATGGTTTAATACACGGGACAGCACGAGCTTGACTCATTCCTGTAAAAGATACAATTGGGTAAGAACAATTAGGTTAGAACCGTAAGAACACACACAATTTAAGCTGTTTTAAAGCTACATCCGAAACAAAGCCAAAGTTATAGATAAAATACAGTCCATTGCAGATGAGGGGATCATCTACACACAAGAGAAATTTAGATATTTGTGAAGCACTGTATAAAAACCTCCAATCAGTTTTTACAAAAGAAAATAATTTTGAGAGATGATATGGAACATGCATGCCCACTCTGTTACCAGTTATACAAATATTCGAAAAAGAAGTACAGGATGAGTTAAGTCAGAGGCGTCAAACTGCTGGCACGAGGGTCACATGTGACCCTTGAAGAGGAAAGCAGTGGCCCGCGATGACTTAATCATTCTTTTTCTGTGCCTGCCCTCCTTATTTCTCTCATCCTTTCTGTCACTTCTTATTGCATTTCTTTCCTTTACAGGTGGCTTTACATTGAGTGACAAGCCAAATGGTTTCCTGTAAGCCAAGAAACCATTTACAGCGCTGGGTGGTAACCATATAACCAAACCATACGTGCTCCCTACGTGTCAACAAGTGGGTTGGTGAAGGGTTATTGGCCCTTCCCCTAAAACAAATAACTCAAAGTCAATCGGCCACCCCTGGCAATAGATAGAGAGAGAGAGAGAGAAGTAATAAACGGAAAATCCCATAAAATTTGTCATATAATCATGTGAAGAAATATTACTGCACTGTAAGGAAATGTTTTTTTTTTTAATAATTTAATTGATAAAAATACCATTTGTATAATTCATTGGTGAAACAATGTCACGAAACGTTAACAATAATTTGAAGCAGAGGCCAATGCACTGCAAATGTTAGAAGGCGTATCAAACTTCTCCGAAAGTTTGATTGGGCTGCGGCTTTGCCGTATTGTACAATGTCAATATTATATTCATTCAATAAGTCTCCAATCTTGTATTACAAATTTAAAATTTGCATGCACTTTAATAATAAAGTATATTACAGTGTGTAAATATAGTTCATTTCTCTGATGAAAATCCGGAAACAGTATTTCTAATTTTGATAAATTCGGACGAAGCGCAAAACGTAAACACGCTGGTCTAGGACCCAAAACACCCAGGCTTTATCGTCGTCCACACCCTCTAATCATCACAACACCCAGGCTCCCAGGGACACGTACGACAGTTTCGAGTGAGTTGATGCTTGCTTAACTGGTATTATCCTATTGTTTCTACATTTATATGAGGTCAGTGGTTATTGTAGCTTATAGTGAACGGGAATAAAAATTGTGAGTAGTCACCAGTTGAAATTGATAATAAAGGGTGCTGACGGTCACTTACAAAATTACTTGTTATAAATTAAACCATGTTTGTTTTTAAATATTATATATATCACTTCATTATGTACTCCTTTTATATACCTACGCTGATTTCAATAAGGTTAGGTAGACCTGCTGATTTCGGTAAGGTTAGGTAGACCTGCTGATTTCGGTAAGGTTAGGTAGACCTGGCTCTCAGATGATCAGCAGAACCGAAGTGTGGCCCTTGGGAAGGATTGAGTGTGACACCACTGAGTTAAGTAAATTAGACAAAGGAAGAGCAAATGGCCCTGACGAAATTTCAGGTTGGGTGCTACATGAATGTGCTGAAGAGTTAAGCAGACCATTGTATTTAATATTCAAGGAATCCGTAGGTCAAGGTAAACTACCTGATATTTGGAAGAAAGCTAACATTGTTCCTCTATTCAAGAAAAGGAATAGACAGAATCTACAAAACTACTGACAGTATCACTGCCAGTGTTGTAAGATACTTGAAAAGCTGATAAGAAGAGTTTGGATAAAGCATCTAGAAGAACACAGTATGATAACAGGGAGGCAGTTCATTGTAGAAAGGGAAAATCATGTGTTACTAATCAATTAAGCTACTATGATAGAGTTGCAGAAAAGAGAAGGATGGGTGGACAGTATCTATTTGGATTCAAGAAAACATTTAACAGAGTATCGCCCCAAAGACTTTTATGGAAACTGTACCATCAAGGAGGTATCCAAGGCAACCTGTTCTGTTGGATGCAGGATTTTCTCAGAATAAAGAAAATGAGAACAGTAATAAGGGGAAATTACTCATCTTGGAGAGGAGTGACTAGTGGAGTGCCACAGGGCTCAGTGCTGTTTTTAGTATGTGTAAATGACATAGCCTATAGTAGACAGTAACACTGGAAATGGAATCTATCTAAATATGTTTGTGCATGATGCAAATATACAAAAGAAAATTACTAACACAGATTCTTGCAAAGAGCTACAAGACGAATTAAGTAAACTTCATGAATGGAGCAATAAATGGCAAATGGAATTTAATGTGGACAAGTGTCATGTAGTTAAGTTTGGTAAAAGTGAGAAAAGACCAGATTGGGCTTATAAGTTAGGAAGTAAAACCCTACACAAATCAGAAAGGGAGAAGGACCTAGGAGTGATTATCAGTAACAGACTATCTCCAGATGACCACATCAGTTAGAAGGTATGTAACATGTATACACAGCTTGCTAATATGAGACTAGTATTCACATATATAAATGAAGACATGCTGAGAAAGATAACATCCTTCATCAGACCAACCGTGGAGTATGCATCAGTAGTCTGGAATCCTCATCTCGATAAACACGTAGATAAGACTGAAAAAGTACAAAGGGCTGCTACAAGATGGGTACCAAGTTTAAGGGATCTAAGCTACAAAGAAAGACTAGAAATAATTGAATCTACCAACACTTCAGGAGAGAAGGAAAAGAGGAGACATGATTATGCTATATAAATACATCCCAGAGAAAGAGAAAATAGACATAAATGAAGGAAGCATCAGCAAGAGGACACGTCAAAAAAAGAGAGGCGATAAAGATGTAAGGAAATTCAGTTTCCTTAATAGGGCAATTGATCTGTGGAATACACTGCCGAATGAAAGAGTGTGTGCCAAAACTGTTCACAAATTTAAGGAAATGTATGATACAAATGGTTTAATACACGGGACAGTACGAGCTTGACTCATTCCTGTAAAGATACAATTAAGTAAGAACACACCTGCAGAGCACATATTTCCTGAGTCTTCATGCCCCCCACCAAGACCTCGCCCCCACCCCCAAGTTGAACCACAATTATTGGGCTTCTAGTCAGAGTGATCTTACAGTAAGCATTGTCAGTTTAGTGTTTTGTCTGCTAGATATTCTTTATTTTTTAAAGAAAGTTCAAACTTCTTGCAGCAGTAACATGGATTTTTTTTTTTTCTTTCATTCTTTACATATTTTAGCAATACTGTTTGTGGTACATGGAGGCGCCGACCATCCACTCAGTAATATGTTTAGGTGGCTTTACATTGAGTGACATGACAGACTGTTGCCTTCTTTACTACTTTGCGTGTGTATTCAGATAACATGGTGTGGTGCAGGGGCAGATGAGTATCTTGACAGGGACAAGGTAAACAGAACCGAAGAGTGAATCAACGTAACAAAATCGAAATCAGTGTCATGCTTTTCCGCTAGATCTAGAGATTTTTCACTAACATTTTGGCATCACAGCTTCACCTCTGGCTACAAGAAATATGGATATAGGACAGAGGATTGCCCAAAGAATTTGTGATATTCTATATTTCCCCCCCCCTAGCAACAGTCTGGGTAGTTTGGTATTTTGTGGTTATGTAGCAGTATTTGAGAGCAAGTTTAGCATTATACGACAGTGTTACCAATGTTTGACAGTTAAACAAAAATTGGCTATACCGTAGAGGTTTTTCTATCTATCTATTGCCAGACGCCTTAATTCCACACGGGGTGGCCACAAACAAATCCCCTCCATGTCACTCTGTCCCCTGCCATTTCACTACCATGCTCCCAACTCACACCCCCCTCTCTCATATACCTCTCCACTCCATCCCTCCATCTCATCCTAGGCCTCCCCCTCCCTCTCGCCCCCTCCACCTCGCTCACATACACTCTCCTCATCAGTCTTTCACTCTCCATCCTCTCCACATGCCCAAACCACCTTAACGTGTTTCTCCTAATGCTTCCCATCACGTCCTCAACCACACCACAACGCTCCTTCACTTCCTCATATGTTAGTCTGTCTCTCCATGTGACTCCACATGCTCCTCTCAAATAACTCATTTCCACTGCTCTCACTCTTGACTTCTATCCTTCCAACAGGGTCCAAGCTTCACTTCCATATGTCAGAGTTGGTATCACAATACTGTCATGTGACAACTTTTTCACTTCCATGCTCACCTCCCTGTTTCTTATCACTGCTTTCAACAAACCAGCAACCTTCCTTCCCTGCTGCACCCTTTCGAGCACTTCACCCTCCAGACTTCCATCCTTACTCATCACACTGCCCAAGTACTTAAATTTACTCACATTCTCCATATCCTTCCCATCCAATCTCACTGTACATTCACTGGTTTCACTTCTCTCAAAGACCATCACTTTACTCTTCCCCACATTCACCTTTAGATTCCGTTTCTTACACACTCTCTCAAACTCATCTACCAAGCCTTGCAGCTACCCTTCGTCTTTGCTCAACAACACAGTATCATCTGCAAACAACAGTACAGGGAGTTTCCAAACACTGCCCTTTCTCACGGTTCTTACAAAGTTTTATCAACATTTTAAGATTTGTAGTTTTTCTAGCTATTTTGAAGATTTGATTAATGTTGCACCATTCTAACGGATTTTTGAAGCAAGTTTAGTGGTATTTGTGGGACTGGACTTTGCCACCCTGCCTGCAGCAACGTTTGTTTTTATCCAGGAGGTTGAGGTAGCCGTCCTAGAAAAGTTTTATGGAGATTTTTCATATTCTGATTGTCACGAGTAGGTTATTCTTGGTGTTTTTTTTCAGTGTGTTGTGTAGTTGATTTTGACCTTCAATACATTTGCCAATGCCAAGGAACTAATCCAGCTTAATCAACCTGGCCATAAAGGACAGGGCAACGTGAAGGCAATTTGTGGCCACCATTTACAGGATTAAGGCACTTCATAGATAGATAGCTAGAGATATTGTGGCCACCTCTTACAGGATCGACGCATCAGGCGGTGGATGGATAGACAGCTAGAGATACTGGGGGGTCATAAGATGTGTTTATGGTGGTGGTGCATTTTCCGTTTGTTACCATAGTCGTCGAATGTTGATAGGATGCATTTATTTTGGGTGTATCTTTTTATCTAACTATTGGCATACACCTTAATCCTGTAAGGGGTGACTACTAACAAATCACCTCCAGGTTGCCCAGTCCTCTGCCATTTAACTGCTCTCCCTCCAGCTTACACTATCCTCTCCTCACCCCACTCCATCCCTCCATCTTATCCTTGATTCCCCCCTCCTCTTCCTCCCTCTCAGCCTCATTCACATTCACGCTTCTAGTCAGTCTCTCATTCTCATCCTCTCCAAGACACAAACCCTCTCATTGGCTGCAGTGTGGCCATGATGCACCAGTGACAACAAAAGCATATTACACTATTTTTCATGACTGCCGTGAGATGAAGGTTTTACCCTAGTAATTTTTTCAGGGCAGTCATTGTTATTTTGATGGCCATTTCTGATTAACGCCACCATGTTTGTACCAGAGCCATCCCAGTACATGTAACCTAATACCAACAATACCAACAGGATGGGTGAACAGCTGAAGGCGTGGGTTGGCCAGCGTCTGCACGATGTTCTTGGCCTTAGCGATGCCACTGTGGCCGAGTATCTCATTAGGCTGACCCAGACACTCCCTGCCAAGGCACAGGTCCTGGCCGAGCTCCAGCAAGAGGTGCCCATCGGCCCTGGCATCGAGGCATTTGTCGACCAGCTCTGGCAGAGGGTCAGAGGTGAGACCAAAGTTAGGATAGGTTAGGTTGGATTGGGCTAGGTTAGGTTAGGTTGGATTGGGCTAGGTTAGGTTAGGTTGTGTTGGGTTATGTTGGGTTGGGTTGGATTATGTTGGGCTTGGTTAGATTGGGTTTGGTTTGGTTGGGTTAGATTGGGTTTGGTTATGTTGGGTTGTGTTGGGTTATGTTGGGTTAGGTTAGGTTGGGTTGGGTTGGGTTATGTTAGGTTGGGTTGGGCTGGGCTAGATTGGATTGGGTTAGGTTTGGTTGGGTTGGATTGGGTTAGGTTGGGCTTGGTTAGATTGGGTTGGATTTGGTTTGGTTATGTTGGGTTGTGTTGGGTTAGGTTAGGTTGGGTTGGGCTGGGCTAGATTGGGTTGGGTTAGGTTGGGTTGGGTTGGGTTGGGTTGGGTTGGGTTAGGGTTCCTTTTGATCAATGTAAGTTAGGCTGAGCTACATGAAATAAGCTGCAAAAGGGCAAAAATCTCTACCAAGTTAAGATAAAAAGAGTATATACAGGATAACTTGTAAATAACACCAATAAAACATCACCTAATAGGATTTTTACCTTGTGGGGATGGCTCAGTCTGCTGGTGTGGTCTTGGGAGTAGGAAATTAATATGATGCAAGGTAGACAAAGTAAATGCTGAATGGACAAACCCCATGACACACACGAGACCATGCAGCAGAGTAGAAGAACAGCGTCTTATATGGTCTATCTCTCTATCTATAGCCAGACGCCATAATCCCATAAGGGGTGGCTGTTTGTCTTTAGTTAGTTGTTTTACAGGGAGGAGCATTAACTCTCTGCCAACCAACTTGTTGACACGTAAGGAACACATATGGGTTGCTTATACTCATATGGTTACCACCCAGCGTTGTAAATGGTTTCCTGGCTTACAGGAAACCATTAGGCTTATCACTCAATGTAAAGCCACCTGAAAAGGAAAGAAGAGTAATAAAAAGTGACAGGAAAGATGGGAGAAATAGGAAGAGGGGAGGGCAGACACAAAAAAAGAATGATAAAGGTGAAGGAGGAAGTAGGCAGCACTACATCAGGTGAGTGGATGATTGTCACCACCTCCTGTCATGTATAGGCCTCCCAGTATACCACCAACGGCCTTCCAACAATGATGATAGCAATGGTGTTTCTTTCCCCACAGGTATACGCTTTTTACTTTGACTTGGCCTAAAATTGCCATCCCTCTGTCTTGAGTGCTGAATTGTAGCAGAGGATTAGCACTAGAATATTGTGCCAGTCACGAAGAAGTGCTGGGTAGAGGATGTAGAGAAGTACCTTTGTCTTTTTCTGCTACTAAGCTACACGAAATAAGCTGCAAAGGGACGACAATCTGGGCCAAGTTAAAGAGAGTATAGTGTCCCCAAATTGTCAGGTAACAGCGGCAGCAACAGGATCAAGACAGCCAGGAAGAGAAAGAAAGGCAACGACAGCTCTGACTCGGAGGGTGAAGGTCCGCGGCTCCAGATCACAGCCAAGTCCGACAGCGGCGAGGAAGACGAGGAGGAACAGAGGCTGCGGGATTTACAGGTTAGACTGGGTTGGGTTGGGTTGGGTTAGGGTAGAGTTGGTGTAGTTGAGGTTGGATAGGCTGGGTTTATATAGGCAAAGTTAGGGTAGGTTTGTATAGGCAAGATTACATTTGGTTAGGTTTATATAGGCAAGGTTATGTTTGGTTAGGTCTGTAAAGGTTAGGTTAGGTTTGGGTAGGTTTATATAGGTTAGGTTAGGTTTGGGTAGATTTATATAGACAAGATTATGTTTAGTTAGGTATATATAGGTTAGGTTTGGTTAGGTTTACATAGGTTGGGTTTATACAGGCAAGGTAAGGTTAGTTTGGGTTGGGTTGGGTTGGGAAAGTGATGTTTGTAATGACTAAATTTAACAGGGATGATGATGAACGTAACAGTGGTTGTCGGGTATACATGTGAACTATACTCTTTTCATTTTTACTTGGCCTAACATTGTCACCTCTCCATTGTAAACACCTGGTACTATCTATCTATAGCCCGACGCCCTAATCCCGCAAAGGGTGGCCGCGGACAAAACGCCTCCAGGTCACTCTGTCACCCACCATTTGACTGCCCTCCCCGCAACTCACTCCCCCCTCCCTCTTATACCATCCCTCATCCTTGGTCTCCCCCTCCCATTCCCTCCCTCCACTTCACCTACATACACCCTCTTAGTCAGTCTTTCATTCTCCATTCTCTCCACATGTCCAAACCACCTCAGTGTATTTCTCCTAATATTCCCAATCACATCCACATGCATGTTACACCTTCACATTATACTGTTGATGTGGAGGGCAAGAGGAGGAGGAGGGGGAGACCAACAATGAGATGGAGGGGTGGAGTATAGAGAGGCTGGTGTGAGTTGGAGGGAGGACAGGGTGACATGAGGGTGACTTGTTTGTGGCCACCCTTTACAGGATTTAGGCAGTAGATAGCTAGACAGATAGATTAATGATACTTCTTACAGTGACCTCTTAATTTGTGCAAGGGTTGTGTATTTGTAAACACTTGTATGATGCAAATTTCATGTGATTTAAGTGAGAGACTAACTAGGAGAGTGTATGGGAGTGAGATGGGGGGAGGGAGGTGAGAGGGAAGGTGAGACTGAGGATAAGATGGAGGAATGGAGTAGAGAGGTACATGAGAGAGCAGGGTGTAAATTGGGGGGAGGGCAGTGAACTGGCAGGGGACAGGGTGACATGGAGGTGATTTGTTTGTGGCCACTCCTTATGGGATCAAGGTGTCTGACGATAGATAGATAGCCAATTAGTAGATTTGTGAAGCATATAAATAGGGGTGTTTGAAGTGAATGGATCCTGAATCTGGCTCTCTGCTATCTTGTTTTTGTTTTCTTGGAGGGAACAATCTTGTGGGTGCCTGGCCTTTGGTTCCTTCTTTCTTGCAATTAAAAAAAAAAATTGGAGGGGGGGAGTTAATTTGGAGTACTGTATCACAATAACCATCCATCCATCCATCCATCATCCAATCCTACGTTGCCCCATGAGGAGCGTAGGAGCTCGGGGATAGGCAAGTTGGTTCTGACATTTAAGATGAGAGTGAATCACAATAACACGTTCACTTTAACTAGGCACAAAATTGCCATCTTTCTCTAGATAGATAGATGAATAGACACTCGGAGTGCGATCTTCAGTTCTAAGCCTTCTTCTTCTCCCCCACAGGAACGAGATGCGTATTCAGAGCGTCTGCGGCAGCGGGACAGCGAACGCACCAGGAATGTGGCGGAGAAGGGGGACAAGAAGGGGTTTGAGGAGGCCGCCAAACGCCTGCAGTTGGAGAAGGAGGATCGGGAGAAGGTGCTGCCCAGGCTGAGGGTGGAGTCCCGGCGGAAGTACCTCGTGAAGCGGAAGGACGACAAGCTGAGGGAACTGGAGGAGGACATCAAGGACGACGAGTACCTGTTTGAGGAGGACACGCTGACGGAACGCGAGCAGAAGGAACGGGAGTACAAGCGGACCGTCCTGAAGCTGGCGAAGGACTACGATCGGGTGAGGGAGGCGGAGAACGAACAGCGGTACGTCATGCCGGAGGAAGGGACGAGCGTGGACGACAGATACGTGGAAGTGGACGAGAGAGAGAAGAAGCGCGGATACGAACAGAAGAAGTGGGAGGAGGACCAGATGAGGGGCACTTCACTCTCTTTCGGAGCCAGGGACAAGGCCAGGCACTACCAGGAGACGGAGAAAGAGTACAACCTGGTGCTGGAGGACGAGATTGAGTTCATTAAGTCCCTCCCTCTGGCTGGCACAAGGAAGAAGAAGAAGAAGAAGAAGGTGGAGAAGAAGGAAGATTCAGGGAGCAGTTCATCATCAGAAGAGGAAGAGGAGGAGCCAAAGCTGTCCAAGTCCCAGAAGAAGAAAATGTCTATTCAGGTTAGTATTTTGCCTAAGTAAGGAGAGAGAGAGAGAGAGAGAGAGTGTGTAACCTTCATACATGAGATAAGTAGTCACCTTGGATTCAAGAGTGAGAAAGAGAGAGAGAGTACAGACAGAGACAGAGAGACTAACAGACAGAGAAGCAGTTGGACAGACAGTGAGCCAAATTCAAGGGACTAATAAAGCTACTCTGCACAGGAAGTATGAGAGAGACAGACAGACAGAGGCAGAAGCAGAGAGACAGACAGACAGACAGAGGCATAAGCAGAGAGACAGACAGAGGCAGAAGCAGAGAGACAGACAGATTCACTCCAAATTTCAGATTCAAATTCTTTATTTCCACAGAGCAGTGGTTATTATTACATTACTGATACATATGCTGATCTACACTATGAACGGTACATGGAGAAAATGAATAACAGTCAGTAAAAACTAAGACAAATTTTGAGCAAGGTAAATCTCAATTGGGATTTTATCTTGCCTACACATATTGGGTTTTTCAGGTCATTAAGCTTTATCCTCAACCATATAACATAGCAGTCTGGATTTGAATACTGGTAGGCTGCTGGCATTGGTTATTAAAGTGGGTAGTTCGTTGCAAGCTTAGGGCCAGTACAGCAAGTGACCCGGCACCAATGCAGTGTGGGCTCCTGGTACATATAGGTTATTTTGTTGTCTGGTTACACTTCCAGTCATGTTATACACAGTAGCAGAGGACACAAACCATTCAGGGTACACACCACACAGTATCTTATATGTAGTACAGTACGTATCAGATGATGCCCTTTAAGGACAGGAGAATCATGATTGTATTTCCTCATCCTTTTCATTTCACTGCCCCCCCCCCCCCCCAGCTCACACACCCCTCTCTCATATACCTCTCCATTTCCAGGTTGTCTTGGAATATTTACTTCAAGTACATTGGAACTTAAAGTGTCTTTAATGAAAATACAGACACCAGCACCACCACCATTGTTATGTCTAAAAATCTCATAGTTTGGAATATCAACAAATTCATTTGGAGTGAAGGGAAGAAGCCAGGTTTTGCTCACACATAAAATATCAACATTTCTTTCATACCTCAATAACTTAACTTCATCCAGATTTTATAGTAATGACAGCATTTAGATGTTCAGCAATTAAAAATCCTTTTTAGTTACTGAGGGAGTCCCACAAGCTACATCTTCTTTGCCGAACCCCTATGTCCTGTAATACATAGTCAGCTCTTATGGCCCAGTGCATGACAGTTACCACATACTACTTTATGGTCATGTCTGTAGGTTGACTGTCTGTGACTGAATTCTTCACAGTTGAAACAACCAGTTTCCCAGGGTTATGTGATACATCATGTACACAGCTAGAGGGATTATGTATAGCATGGTTACTTCTGGTGCTATTTCTTACCACTTATGTCTTTTGCCAATTATTTGCTTCATATGACTGGTTGTGTACATCTTGATGTGAATCTGTGTCAAAATGGTGTGTGTCTGTCCTTCTCGTCTGTCTCCCTGGGGCCGCAGTGTAGATGCTGGTCCCTGGAGGGTGGCCGTGGTTGGGGCGCACTGAGCTTGTTCTACCGACACATACAGTTGTATAATCTTTGACAGATGGGGCTCTGTGGGGGTCCTTAAAAATGGTCTTCTTGTGATGAAAATCCAAATCCGTTTTAACTTTTTCCCATTCAGAACATAGGTTGAAATTACCACGCTGTTTGGCAGTAGTTGATAAAAGTCGTACTGCTCCTAGTCTTTGTAAGATTGAGCCTGGATGATCACCATTTGCATCATAACACTCAGGTGTTAAGGAAACTGTATTGATCATGAGCCATGTGTTGTTACTCGGTTGATGGCTCGCAAGTAAAAAAAAATTGAGGTAAAACACGGAGCTCCTTCATTGACACCCACACTGTCAGCCAGAGAAAGACAGAAACAGAGAGACAGACAGAGGCAGACACAGAGAGACAGAAACAGAGAGATGCACCAACAAACAGAGAAAGATGGACAGGAAGCCAAATTCATCACCAATAAACCCACTCTCTGCACAGGAGGTGTGAAGGAGCCTGCCAGTGTTCCCCTTCCAAGAGGCACTGCTGGAGGCCATTGGGAGACAGACAGACAGACATAAACCAAGAGACAGACAGACAGTAGACAAGACCCATCACCAATAAACCCATTCTTTAAACAGGAGGTACGAAGGAGCCTGCCGGTGTTTCCCTTCCGAGAGGCACTGCTGGAGGCCATTGACACTCACCAGGTCCTGATCATCGAGGGGGAGACTGGCTCGGGCAAGACCACGCAGATCCCCCAGTACCTGTTCGAGGCCGGATACTGCTCGGACGGCAAGAAGATTGGGTGCACGCAGCCCCGGAGAGTGGCCGCTATGAGTGTGGCTGCGCGTGTGTCGGAGGAAATGGCCAAGAAATTGGGCAATGAGGTGGGATACAGGTATGGCTCATCACCTTGGCTCGTATCTCTAATTGGCGTCAGGGTGGTCTTGTTTTTAATGCATCGGGAGCTCAGTTCTTGTATCTTTCAACCCGTCAAAAACCTTCTTTAGGCATGTCCTCTAATTTTTAACAACATCCAACTCAGTCCAGCATCGTCTTTGAACATACTCATGGCTGCATTCTCTTGGAATTTATCTTGGAAAGATCATATTACCTCTCTTGTAAAATCTACTTCCAAGAGATTAGGTGTGCTAAGCCCACTCTGTACCTTCTTTACCCCTGCACAGTTGTTGACTTTATACATGGGTTTAATCACCCCAGTGTAGAGTACAGCTCTCGTGTGAGGAGGCTCCCTACACAGCTCTTCTCAACAAGGTGCAGTCAGACGCTTTTCGTCTCATTAACTCTCCTCCTCTTACTGGCTTCCTTCAACCTCTGTCTCTTCACTGCACTGTTGCATCTTTATCACTTTCCTATCACTACTTCATTGGTCACTGCTCCTCTGAACTGTCTGCATGCATCCCTTCACTTGTACAGCTGGTGCAGAGCACCCGTCTAGCAAGAAACTCTCATCCCTTTTCTGTACAGCTCTCTGATGCAAGAGTTAACCGCTACTCCCAGTCCTTTATTTACTGGTATGCAACAGGTCAACTCTGGAACTGTCTTCCTCTGTATTTTCCACTGCCTATGACCTCCAGTCTTTCAAACAGTGTGTCCAGGCATCTTGAAATGAACGGATCTTGAATTTGGCTCTGTTATCTTGTTTTTGTTCTTTCTTGGAGGGAACAATTCTTTCTTGCATTAAAGAGAAAAAAAAAATTCTATTTGTCTCTGTGCGATGTCTCGGAGGAAATAAAAAAAACATGGTAATAAGGCTGAATACAGGTTTGGTGTCTGTCCACTTGTACTCTTTGAATACAGTCACACATCCATCCATCCATCATCTGATCCTGTGTTGCCCCATGAGGAGCGTAGGAGCCCAGGGCAAGGCAAGTTAGTCCTGACATTTAAAATGAGAGTGACCAGCCTCACTCATCCCTGAGTGGCATTATGTGAGCAACAAACCCCAACCACCCTTTGGATGTAAACCTGCACTGGCTCAATCTGATTGGAGCACCTTAATTACCCACAAAACCAGCAGGTGCCAAAAATTTGGTTATATGGTTACCACCCAGCATAGTAAGTGGTTTCCTGGTGTACAGGAAACCATTTGGCTTGTCACTCAGTGTAGAGTCACCCACAGGCAGAAGGACGAGGAAAGAAAGACAGAAGACAGATAGACAGAAGGAAGGGGGGAAGAGACAGACAGACAGACAGAGGGAGGTGGGGTAGAGAGAGAGACAGACAGACAGGCAGGCAGAGAGAGAGAGAGAGATTTTAACCACAGTCACACATTTCAGCCACTTTACCTCTGCCACAGCATTTCGTTTGAGGACTGCACCAGAGAGTGAGAGAGAGAGAGACTTTAACCGCAGTCACGCATATTAACCACATTCCCTCCGCCACAGCATTCAGTTTGAGGACTCTACCAGAGAGTGAGAGAGAGAGATAGAGAGACACAGACAGAGTGAGAGAGAGAGATGCAGACAGGCAGAGGGAGAAAGATTTTAACCACAGAGAGAGAAACTTTAACCACAGTCACACATTTAACTACATTTCCTCCGCCACAGCATTCGGTTTGAGGACTTCACCAGTGAGTGAGAGAGAGAGATGCAAACAGGCAGAGGGAGAAAGATTTTAACCACAGAGAGAGAGACTTTAACCACAGTTACACATTTAACCACATTTCCTCTGCCACAGCATTCGGTTTGAGGACTGCACCAGTGAGAGAGAGTGATGCAAAGACAGACAGAGAAAGATTTTAACCACAGAGAGAGAGATTTTAACCACACTCACACATTTTAACCACATTTCCTCCGCCACAGCATTCGGTTTGAGGACTGCACCAGCGAGCGCACGAGAATCAAGTACATGACGGACGGTATGCTGCTGCGGGAGTTCCTGATGGACCCCAGCCTGGCCTCCTACAGTGTCATGATGATCGACGAGGCACACGAACGCACCCTCCACACCGACATCCTCTTTGGCCTCCTGAAGGACATCGTTAGGTTTGTTTGTATTATTTTTGTATTTACGTTTTTTGAGAGGAGCGTGTGGAGGTTTGGAGAGTGAGAGACTAACAAGGAGAGTGTGTGTGAGGCCCACAAACACACCCTGCACACCGACATCCTCCTCCTTAAGGGCATCGTTAGGTATTTTTGTATTTACTTTTTTTGAGAGGAGTGCGTGGAGGTATGGAGAGCGAGAGACTAATGAGGAGAGTGTATGTGAGTGATGTGCATGTGGAGTTAGATGGAGAGACAGACTGACAAATGAGGAAGTGAAGGAGCATTGTGGCATGGATGTGGATGTGATAGAAAGAATTAGGAGAAATACATTGAAGTGGTTTGGCCATGTGGAGAGGATGGAGTGTGAGAGACTAATGTGGAGTGTGTGTGTGAGGGAGGGAGAGGGAGGGGGAGACTGGGGATGAGATAGAAGGTCAGAGTGGAGAGGTATGTGAGGGAGGAGGGGAGGGGGGAGTTAGGGAGAGGGCAGCCAAATGGTGGGGGAGGGGGCAGGGTGACGTGGAGGCGGTTTGTTAGTGGCCACCCCTTATGGGATTAAGGCATCTGGCTATAGATAGATAGATAGATAGATGTTTTTGTTATTATTTGTTTGTTTATAAAGGCTCTGACATACTTCTTGCAGTGTCCCTAGGTACCTATTCTCTCTCTCTCTCTCTCTCTCTCTCTCTCTCTCTCTCTCTCTCTCTCTCTCTCTCTCGTCCAAACAACATCGATGTGTTTCAAATAATTATCGGTAATGTGAATTGAAACTTATTTACTAACCCAACTACAGAGATGTTATTCGGACATGTTGCATTCAGCCAATCATCACCAGCCTGTCAAGTGCACTAACGTCGATGGGAAAAAACTGCGTGTAGTCTCCGGCAGCCTCTCTATACAGTCCCTTATCCCTGTAGTCACACTCTATGACCTCATCCCAAGTCTTTTTTCAGTCTGCCTCTTGCAACTCCCAGTCTTTCATGTATGCAACAGGTCAGCTCTGGAACTGTCTCCCTCTGTCTGTATTTCCTACTGCCTATGTCCTCCAGTCTTTCAAATGAAGTGTGTCCAGGCATCTTGAAGTAAACAGATCTTTAATGTGGCTCTCTGTTATCTTGTTTTTGTTTTTTCATGGAGTGAACAATCTTATGGGTTTCTGGCCTTTGGTTCCTTCTTTTTTCCATTCGTTCATCATCCAGTCCTGTGTTGCCCCATGAGGAGTGTAGGAGCCCAGGGCTAGGCAAGTTGGTCCTGACATTTAAGATGAGAGTGACCAGCCTCACTCATCTCTGAGTGGCAATAACTGAGCAATAAACCCCAACAGTCCCTTGGATATAAACCTGCACAGGCTCAGTACGATTGATGTGCCTTAATTACCCACTAAACCACCAGGCGCCATAATCTAGTTATATGGTTACCACCCAGCATAGCAAATGGTTTCCCGGTGTACAGGAAACCATTTGGCTTGTCACTCAGTGTAGAGTCACCCGCAGGCAGAAGGACGAGGAAAGAATGAAGGAAAGAAAAAAGAGGACCAGTTAAATATTCAAGATGGAGAGATGGCAGCTGTATGTTGAGTTTAAGTATAGAATAACAGGGTGAAGCCCCTGTTATTGCCTTGTTTTCATTCACATCACCTGAGGAGGCTCCGTAACACCTTTTCCTAAGTGATTTATTTTGTTTATTACACTCCGCTATACTCTACTGTTATACATAAATCCTTCGACTATCACCATACTCTGCATAAGCAATATACAAAAGGATATCAACCAGCCAGAGCCAAAAATAAATCACTAAGGAAGAGGTGTTAGGGCTGAGGTTACTGATAGCGCTTGTAAGAACCAGTGTTATAAGTTGGGGATGAGTCTTCTTGGTTACTAGTCAGATTTATCCTCAGATCTGACCACAGTGCACTATCAACCAAGCTGAGGAGTTTTGGTGAGTATATTGTAGGTTTCAGACAGAGTGGAAGCTCCCAAACACCTCTTCTCTGGTGATTTATTTTTGTATGTGGCTGGTTAATATCCTTTTTGTATGTAATTTATGGAGAGTATGGTGATGTTGGAAGGATTTGTGTAACAGAACAGGACAGCGAAGTGTAATAAGCAGAATAAATTGCTTAGGAGAAGGTGTTAGGGAGCTTCCTTACTTGACGAGAATATGAAAGAGGACAGGAAGGTGTAATAAACAAACTAAACCACCTAAGAAAAGGTGTTAGGGATCACCAAATCACTTAAGAAAAGGTGTTAGGGAGCACTGAATCACTTAAGATAAGGTGTTAGGGAGCACCACTTAAGAAAAGGTGTTAGGGAGCACTAAATCACTTAAGGAAAGGTGTTAGGGAGCACAAAATCACTCAAGAAAAGGTGTTAGGGAGCAACAAATCACATAAGAAAAGGTGTTAGGGAGCACTAAATCACTTAAGAAAAGGTGTTAGGGAGCNNNNTTGTTTACAGGTTTCGGCCGGACTTGAAGCTCCTGGTGTCGTCGGCAACTCTGGACTCGGAAAAATTCTCGGACTTTTTTGATGAGGCGCCAGTGTTTCGAATCCCAGGCCGCAGGTGTGTTGTTTGTGGCTGGTTTGTGTGTTGTTTGTGTGTGGATTGCTTGTGTGTGGATTGCTTGTGTGTTGTTTGTGTCTTGTTTATGTGTGGATTGTCTGAGGCTTGCTTGTGTGTGGATTATACAACACAGAGAGTAAAGAAAAGCAAAGGACTCAATAGATAGATAGACTAATAGATAGATTGATGGATAAATTGAGATATAGTAATTGGATATAATGATTTATGTAGTGCTGCCTACTTCTTCCTTCACCTTTATCATTCTTTTTCTGTGTCTGTCCTCCTCTCTTCCTATTTCTCACCATCATCCACTCACTTGATGTAGTGCTGCCTACTTCTTCCTGCACCTTTATCATTCTTTTTCTGTGTCTGCCCTCCTCTCTTCCTATTTCTCACCATCATCCACTCACTTGATGTAGTGCTGCCTACTTCTTCCTTCACCTTTATCATCTTTTCATCTTTTTCTGTGTCTGTTTTCCTCTCTTCCTATTTCTCCCATCTTTCCTGTCACTTTTTATTACTCTTCTTTCCTTTTCAGGTGGCTTAACATTAAATGACAAGCCTAATGGTTTCCTGTAAGCCAGGAAACCATTTACAATGCTGGGTGGTAACTATATAACCAACCCATACGTGTTCCCTACGTGTCAGCAAGTGGGTTGGCGGAGGGTTAGTGCCCCTCCTTGTAAAACAACTAATTTAAAGACAGATGGCCACCTCTTATGGGATTATGGCGTCTGGCTATACATAGATAGATGGTAATTATCAGGACTGAAAATGGCACCAAAGTTCACCTTATGGATGCTGTGTTTTTTTTACCCTCGCCACGTTAATTTTTATCAACCTGATTGTTTTTGGACTTTTTTTTTTTTTGAAGTTGATTTTTTGTCATCAGATCAAGTGTTTCTGAGCTCGAAGTCATCATCCCCCTTGTCTTTTTGTAATTTCTGCCTCCTGGGTGGGTGTGAGGGCGGCAATAAGTCACCAGCACCATGTGAGGTAGGCAGGCGTGAGTCCGCCATTGCTGGGCTACAGACAAGAACTGAATGGCTAAATATGTGGTATTTGGCAACTGTGGAGTGGCAGGGTTTGGCAACAGCTCCTGGTGACGTAGAGGGAGGTTCAACACTCCCATGGAAACCACTGACACTTCCCTTGTGCTTGAAATTATGGTGCGGAGACTCATCGTGTCATATGAGGTGATGAGCATGGTGGAGGTTAAGGCACAGATTGATAGATTCATGTGTATCTTACCAAACTCACTCATTTCCACAGCCATCGCACCCAAGGTCTGCCATACTTTTTTTTGTTGACTGTACAGCACTTACCATTCGTATTTCTTGGTTTTTTATCTATCAGTCTATTTGCCTATGTATCTATTTGTGTATTAGTCTATCTGTAGTGAGACATGTGAATTCCGGAGTGAGTGAGCTTAACCAGATATCTATCTAGAGTATCTATCTATCTGTCAATACATAGCCAGACTCCTTAATCCCATAAGAGGTGGCCACAAACAAGTTGCCTCCATGTCGCCCTGTACCCTGCCATTTCGCTGCCCTCCCCCCAACTCATACTCCTGCTTTATAACCTACAATCCATGCCATCGCTATATGTCTTGTCATTTTCCAGGTACCCGGTACACATTTACTACACACGCAGCCCGGAAGCCAACTACATTGAGGCGGCTGCTGTCACTGTACTCCAGATCCACATCACACAGCACCTCGGAGATATTCTAGTCTTCCTCACGGGCCAGGAGGAGATAGAAGCCTGTCAGGAGATCCTCACCGAGCGCATCAAGGCCCTGGGAGCAAAAATTCGGGAGCTGATCATCCTTCCCATCTATGCCAACTTACCCTCGGACATGCAAGCGAAGATCTTTGAGCCGACACCCCCGGGGGCCCGCAAGGTGATCCTGGCCACCAATATAGCCGAGACCTCCCTCACCATCGACGGCATCAAGTACGTCATTGATCCGGGATACGCCAAGCAGAATTACTTCAATGCCCGCAGTGGTATGGAGTCCCTGGTCATCATCCCCATCTCCCGAGCCTCGGCCAACCAGCGGGCGGGGCGGGCGGGCAGGGTGGGTCCCGGTAAATGCTTCCGCCTGTACACCCAGTGGGCCTTCGAGAACGAGATGGACGCCAACACGATTCCCGAGATCCAGCGCGTCAATTTAGGCAACGTCGTCCTCCAGCTCAAGTCCCTGGGCATCCACGACCTCATCAACTTTGACTACCTGGACCCCCCGCCGGCTGAGACCCTGATGCTGGCCCTGGAGCAGCTGTATGCACTCAAGGCGCTCAACCACAAGGGGGAGCTGACGTCCACCGGGAGGAAGATGGCCGAGCTTCCCGTGGATCCCATGATGGCGCGGATGATCCTGGCGGCAGACCAGTATAAAGTGGTGGAGGAGATCCTGACCATCGCGGCCATGCTGTCCGTCAACGGGGCCATATTCTACCGGCCCAAGGACAAGGCCATACACGCAGACACGGCACGCAAGAACTTTTTCCATCCAGACGGGGACCACCTGACCCTGCTGAACGTATACAACGAGTGGGCCGGGACGGAGTACTCGTCCCAGTGGTGCTACGAGGTGTTCATCCAGTACCGGTCCATGAAGCGCGCCAGGGACATACGCGACCAGCTTGTCGGTCTGATGGAGCGCGTGGAAATCCAACTGACCTCCAACCCAGGGGACTCCACAGCCATACGCAAGGCCATCACGGCCGGGTACTTCTACCACGTGGCCCGGTTCAGTAAGGGCGGGATGTATAAGACGGCCAAGAAGAGCCAGACCGTCATGATGCACCCACAGAGCTGCCTTATCGAGGACCTGCCGCGCTGGGTGGTGTATCACGAACTGGTAATGACGACCAAGGAGTACATGCGCAACGTGGTGGTGATAGATGGACGCTGGCTGCTGGAGGTGGCCCCGCATTACTATAAGGACAATGAGGTGCACGATACCACCAACAAAAAAATGCCCAAAGTCAAAGGTAAAGTCAAAGAGGAACTCCAGGTGAATTAATCAGTGCTTTGTATTATTTCGTATTGTCTATAAAGGCTCCACCATACTTGCATGTGTCAGTCTTGGTTACCTAATGATGGTTTTCTACAATGCTCAATCTCTGGCAGCCTTCCTGTTCAGTCCCTTTTCTCTGGGGTCACACTTTATGACCTCGTCCCAGGTCTTTTTCGGTCTGCCTCGTGCAACTCTGCCGATGATGTTCACACCTCACCTTCCACACCTAATAGTCATCCTCCATCCTCTCCACATGCCCACACCATCTCAATCTACCCCTCCTCACCACATCACCACTCCAGTCCCATCCTTCCTCTCAACTCCTCAGTCATAAACCTAGTCCATGCCCCAGGCATCACATTCAAGGATGCACTACACATTCATCTAGCCATTGTCATTTATGTACATTAAAGCATAAATTCTCAACACCATATTAGTACAAGACAGCAACGATCATGGTCTGTCTATCTATTGCCAGATGCCTCAATCCCGTAAGGAACTCTGGAACTATCTCCCTCTGTCTGCATTTCCTCCTGCTTGTGATCTCCAGTCTTTCAAACGCAGTGTGTCCAGGCTTCTCGAAATGAATTAATCTTGAATTTGGCTCTCTGTTATCTTGTTTTTTTTTTTTTTTCTTTGAACTTTTGCTGGTTTCTGGCTTTTGTTTCTTTCTTTCTTGGGGGGGGGGGGGGGTATGGCCACAAACAAACTGCCTCCATGTCACCCTGTCCCCTCGCCATTTTGCTGCCCTTTCCCCAGCTCACACCCGCCTCTCACATATACCTCTCCACTCCATCTAAAAAGTTTTGTATCACGTAAGGGTTAAAAGAACAGAGGACCTGCAGGTGAAGTGATCAGTGTTTAGATACACAATTTTTTACTCTAACTTGGCCCAAAATTGCCATCTCTCCATCTTGAATGCTGAGTTGTAACAGTTGATTAACCACTTAACTGTGGGCTGTCACTTTCATGATGCTCGGTGACGATGGCTCGAGCCGTGGGCCGTCAGTTGGGTGCCTGTTTTCTTTTTAAGTAGCTGGGGCCTTCAAAATATAAATATATATGAAAAACTGTAGAAGAATCCTGAGTGCTATTTATATCATTCAGGCTAGTTTTGGCCAGTATTTTATAAAAATAAGTCAGAGCTCGAATTGCCATCGGCTGGAAGTACCAGGACCACTTAACACAACCTCGTGGTTTACGGGTTAACACTAGAGTATGATGCTAGTCATGAAGAAGTGCAGTGGAAAAGATGTAGTAGAGCAGTAGTATCTCTCTCTCATTAACTTGAGGCCTGTCTGTCATTTTCCTCATTGCCACCACACTCGTGACAAGTGCAGCATCCTCTCTCCTTCCCACAGCCCACATCACCACAACGCAGCACTTGAAGGGCCATTTCACCACAACCTGGCCCTTCATATGTGGGGAGAATGGAAACAAGGGCCACATGTGGCCAAGTGCTTCTTTAACTATCACTGTGAGCACAAGTTCTAAAGCAGAGGTGTGTGGGAGATTGTAAATAGTGGACAAGAATGTGCAAGTGCTTTTTTTTTTATATAAGTGAAAATGAATTTGTAAATGTTATATGTAAAGTAAAGCCTGTAAATATCTTGAGTCACCTTCACAGAAATGTAATCAAACCCAGTGTGCACCTGTAGAAAATTGCTCCCATGAGCAAACTTTAGTTTTCCTGATCTTGAAATTCGTTAGGAAAGTATGTGACATGCACTGTAACTACGACATTTATTTACATGCCAGTGTTCTTCACAGAGATCCCTGATTATCCAAAAATGTCAGGGATAAAGTTGGCTGATGATGTCCACTGTGTTATCAACCCTGATTACGTGATTATTAGGGTATGTCTGTCACTTTCCTCCGTGACATATCATATCAAAGGGAATCATCTGTAGGTAAACACATGCCTCTCTCTCTCTGTTTCATATCGATTTGTTGTCTCTCAGTTTGTTTATAAAGGCTCCAGCATCTGTTGGCCTTGATCACCTAATGGTGTCTCTCCATGCTGCTCAATCTCTGGTAGCGTCCCAATTCAGTCCCTTATCCCTGAGGTCACACATTGACCTCATCCCAGGGCTTTTTCAGCCTGCCTCTTGCAACCCTACCCTCAGTGTTCACACTTCTCACCTTCTGCCCCTAGTTGTCATCCTCCATCCTCTCGGCATGCCCACACCTTCCCAACCTGCCCCTCCTCATCACAGCACCAATACACTCCAGACCCATCCTTCCTCTTAACTCCTCAATTGCAATCGTAGCCCCCGCAGGCCTCGCATTCAAGGACGCATTACACATCCACCAAATCATTGCCCTTCTGTACGTTTGAGCCTACGAATATCCACATATCAAAAAGAATCATCTGTAGGAGACCATATGCCAAGTCCCTCTCAGCTTAGTTAGGTACAGAAACATACACAAAAATCTTGTCTTAGAAATATTAACCAGCAAAGGAAAGTGAAAAACAGATGTGAAATATAAAGCATTTATTGCCTCCCAATTCACATTTTTGACGAATTAATTAACCTTCCATGTTATAATGACCCCATGTCTGTATTCTCGGAGGGTATGGAAGCTCCCTAACACCTCTTCCTTAGTGATTTATTTTGCTTGTTACAGGTTACTTGTCTCTTGCATCATATTTATTCCTCTGTATTACTGACACTGATTGCATAAATATGATAAAAGAAAATTAAGTAAAATGGCACATGCAGAAATAAACTGGTAAGGAAAAGGTGTTAGGGAGCTTCCTTATCCAATGAGAATGACCCCCTAATGCCACATTGCAGTCGGTTAAGAAAGATCCCTAACACCTCTTCCGAAGTGATTTATTTTGCTTATTACACCTTGCTGTCCTCTTCTGTGTCACTTAAATCATTCCAATATCACTGTACTCTGCATAAATAATGTACAGTACAGAATATTAGCCAGCCATATCCAAAAATAAATAAACCAGGAAAAGGTGTTAGGGAGCTTAACCACTGAGAATACGGACCCCAGGCTAATATAAATGTGAACCTGGTTGACTACAGGCTGAAACTGCCCTTCTACAGTCCACCATCTTCCTTTTGGGGGGATAGGGAGGGAAGTGAGGGATGTTTGTGTCACCAGGCAGTAGGGCCAACCAATCATATTCAGGGCCACCACAAGAAGGCACTCCTCTATAGCACCAATATTTATTTCTAATCTATAGCCAGACGCCTTAATCCCGTAAACCGTGGCCACAAACAAATCACCTCCATGTTGCCATTTCACTGCCTTCCCCCCAGCTCACCCCCCCCTCTCATATACCTCTCCACTCCACTACTCCATCTCATCCTCACCCTCCCCCAACCCCCACCTCCACCTGTCTCATATACCTCTCCACTCCATCCTTCCATCTCATCCTCAGTCTCCCCCTCCATCTCACTCACATACATTGAGCTGATAACTTATATATTTTTTGCTTTATATGCTACATCCTTTTCACCCAAACTTGGCCCAAATGTTCTTTCTTTGCAGCTTATTTCACGTTATTCACTGGCGGAAAAAGACGATACTACAACCCTACATCCTTTCCTGCACCATAATTTAGTGTTAATCTACTGTAACAACTCAGCATTCAGGGTGGGGAGAGGGCAGCTTTAGGCCAAGTTAGGGTAAAACGGGCACTGTATAATTTCCATCATTTCACACAAAATTACTTAAACTGCAGACTTCATTTCCTGATCATTTTAGACTCAAAGTGGAAATGGTAAATCTTTTCAAATTTCAATATATAATTTCACACACACACACACACAGTCATGCTGATATAGTGTTGGGCATAGATGTATTATATAGTGTATAGTAAATTAATTGACTTACACTTCTGTGGATTTATTGTAAACTCCTTTTATTCTAACGGCCTAAAATTCCCATCTCCCCATCTTGAATGCCGAGTTGTAGCAGTCGATTAGAATATGATGCTAGTCACAAAGAAGTGCGATGGAAAGGGTGTAGAGCCACAGGTTTATTTTTCTGCTTCTTTGAATGGGAGGTCTGGGGAAGGGGGGGTTAGGACTGTGAATGAAGAGTTGAGAGGAAGGATGGGACTGGAGTGTATTGGTGTTGTGATGAGGAGGGGCAGACTGAGATGACTATGAAAAATAAGCTGCAAAAGGACAAAACTCTACATCTATACCCTTTTCACCTTAACTTGGTCCGAAATTTCATCCTTTTGCAGCTTATGTAACTCACTAGTGTAATAAGATTATGCTTGGCTCTACATACTTTCCATAGCACTTCTTCATGACTAGCACATTTCATCTCACAAAGATCCGTAACCCATTTGAGCTCGAGACACCCAGATGTACTCAGACTGGAGGGTTAATTTGACTAGTAACCAAGGAGACTCATTCCTACCCTCATAACTATGGTGCATCAAATTTTATGCAACAATGTATTCAAACTGTCAGTGGCCCATTTCTATCAGTATTTTAGATGGAGGGATGGCAATTTTAGGCCAAGTTAATGTTAAGTATTTAGTGGGGTAATTGAGGCACTCCAATCGGATTGACTGGTGAAGGTTTATATCCAAGGGGTGGATGGGGTTTATTGCTCACGTAATGCCGCTCAGGGATGAGTGAGGCTGGTCACTCTCATCTTAAATGTCAGGATCAAGTTGCCTAGCCCCGGTCTCCTATGCTCCTCATGGGGCAACGTAGGATTGGATGATGGATGGATAATTTTAGGCCAAGTAAGAGTGAAATGGGTACAGCAGTTACCGTAATTGCTATAACTCAGTATTCTAGATGGAGGGATGGCGGTTTTAAGCCAAGTTGGAGTAAAATGAGTATGGTTAAATTTGATAAACTATACTTGAAGTGAACAGAGTCTAGTGGGCTGACTCATCCCCTCAGAAATAGTCAAACCTGGGACCTCTTGGGTTCCTGGGTCGGGGGAAGGCAGGCTGGAAGGGGTTGTTGGGACTGGGACGCATGGGACCGAGGGGACCGAGGGGGCCGAGGGGGTCTGGCAGCTCGGGAAAGGCACCGGGCATGGGGGGGACCTCGCCGGAGAAGTAGGGACTGTCGGGGTCATAGAATGGGTTGGGGACGGGGTGGGGCTGCGGCGGGTTTGGGTTGGGGCCTCGGGGTTTGGGCATGTCAGGGTACGGCTGGCCGGGTGGGTAGTTAGGATTGCGAGGGGTGTAAGGCAGAAATGGTGCGCTGGGGTACATTCCAGGCACGACGTACTCCAGTCCATCGTCCTCCAGTTTCTTCCACTCCTTGCGGCGCCTCACGGCCTCCTGGTACTTGGCCTTCCAGTCAATGTGACTGGATGGATCCACATCGTCATACAGGCTCCTAAAGTCCCGTCTGTACAGTTTCTGCCAAAGCTTGTCGTCATCCATAGCAGAGCGGAGCCGACGGCAAGTCTCCCTCATCGCCAGAACAAACCTGTATGGGATCGCGACACAGGTGGTCATAAGTACAGGGTCTACCTATAACCTGATCCTGTACTATCTATATCTATCTGTAGCCAGATCCTGTATTATCTATGTATAGCCACATCCTGTAGTATATATCTACAGCTCAACAAAAATCCTGTAAGAGGTGGCCACAAACAAATCGCCTCCATGTTGCCCTGTCCCCTGCCATTTTACTGCCCTGCTCCCAGCTCACACACACCCCTCTTTCATATACCTCTAGTTTCTCACTTCTCAATAATTATCTCGGGATTTATAGTTGTAAAATTAGTAGCTTCTACGCTGATTTTTCACCAGGCACGAAAATGCCTTCCAGAAGCAGGCTGTGCACGTGTGGGGCTTTGTGAACCCCAGTTTGAAAACCCCTGCCTTAGGGTGAAGGGGTTAATGAAGGTTGCATGTAACCCTCCAGTTCAAAAAGTACTTCCTGATGTACATGTACTGTACTGGACCCTGTGGTGGCAGGAATACAAATGGAAAGGCATCACTGTACAGTACTGAACAGGTTAATACATCATTTATCTTTAATTTTACTGAGGGACTACTAGCAAAAAGGATTTTTAAGAAAATTTTAAAAAGATGCAAAATGGATATTTAAGAAAATTTTTTAAAAGACACTAAGTTATAATGAAGGAAGTATACCTGTAGTCCAAGAGGCTGGCTATCTGGAGGAGCAGCTCATGTGGCAGGCCAGCGAGGTGCCAAGGAGCCGGGACCCCCAGTGCCTGGTGAGCAGAGACCTGAAGGGGATGCAGGAGCCAATCTCTCAGGGTCCTGGCCAGCTGGGAGACACGTATCAGGTCCCTCGCCAAGACTGGACTCTGCTTCTTGTCCCCGGTGTAGTCCCCCATCAAAAGCCGTACGGAGATCTCGCTCTCCTGCTGCGGGAAGGACGCCAGCACCTGCTTCACCTCCCCCATCGTCACCAGGACCACACTACACGTAAAGTCAAGGAACGCCGGGCTGGTGTACCGAAACGTGGCCACCATCTCCCGCCAGCCCGTGGGAGGTCCCGAACCGTCCTCAGACTTAAACCCACACTCCAGCATGGTGAGATGGACCAACAAATTGATGGCCTGGCTCACCGAAGTTGGCTGGCACTCCAACATCAGCTCCTCAAGAGACGCTGGAGGCTCACCGTCCCTGGCCTCAAGTAGGAACTTTGGCTTTTCCTCCATCTTGGGGATTTTTGGCCTCTCGTTGTCCCCACACGCATCGGATGATGTAGTGGAGGGTTTAGGTACTTTTCCAGATCCTGCACCTTGCCCTCCAGTTCCCACACTTCCTCCTCCAGCCCTTATGCCTCCTCCTTCCACCCTTGCTGATGCTGTCTCACTCACCGTTCCCCCTACGGTCTTGGAGGGAGGCAGGACTGACAGCATATCTCCCGGCACAACTCCAAGGCTCCGCAGGGTGGCATCCTCTGAGCCTTCCAGGGGGTCGGTGCCGTTGAGGCTGACTGTGAGCGGCTCCCTGCAATGTAAACAGCAATGGAAACAGTTGTATTTGTTGTTATCCTGGTCTCTTTGACCTGGCAAAACTGTCAACTACAGGAGGTACTGTAACCACTTCCGTGGGGTCATCCTACAGGTACAGTCCTGTATAGTACAGTACAGTACAGGCAGGTCCCATTATCCAGTGGGATATGTTAATGGCGGACTGCTTGCATAGCAAAAACTCTTAATCACATATGGTACGGTATATATGAAAGGATTGCAAAGCTGGAATAACAGAGTACGTAACTTATGGGAAAATAGGTTTAGGTTAAGTGACCCTGCTGGCATCACCAAATGTGGGTCTAAATTGGCCATTCTGGTACCATCAGTTTCTTGTACAGCAGATGCTTGTATAACTGCACCACCTGTACATACAGCGTGTGGGGATCCAGTGCCCCCTGTGGTAGCCTAGAGTTTATCATCTGAGGACACTGGGTCACTTCAATATTAACTGGTGGTTGCTTAAACTAGTTCTGCCTTATGAGGCAGGATTGAGTCTTCTCGGTTATTAGTCAAATTTATCCTCCAGTCTGACTACACCTGCCATCAACTGAGCTGAAAAGAGTTATAATTTTTGTCAGATGAAAATAAACAGCCTATATGAAGTAGAAATGAGGCTCCTTGGTTACTAGTATTCTCATCAGTTGAGGAAGCTCTCTAACACCTTTTCCTAAGAAATTTATTTGTTTATTACACTTTACTGACCTCTTCTGTACTACATAAATCCCTCCAATATGGCCATGCTCTGCATGAGTAACGTACAAAAGGATATTAACCGGCCATATCCAAAAATCTATCTATCTATTGCCAGACACCATAATCCCGTAAGGGGTGGCCATTTGACTTTGAGTTATTT